>JAABKJ010004063.1:0-24900 GCA_011634705.1 Andricus grossulariae
GCTGGGATTTGAACTCCAGATCTTACAGATATAATATAATATAATGATATAATATTCAGGTTTTATACACTTGTCGGAGTTTTGTGAATTTTCGTATAAAATTGAGTTTAAGTTTAATTAAGTTTAAGTTATAAAGTTTTCAGTGATCTTATTATTATGTTTACATTATTTGATATATAAGGTTTCAAAAATAGAAACAAATTATGAACTTATTTTGTACTATATTTAAGAGTATGCACCTCTCAGACAAAAAGTAGTGTATAATTTCATCATCTTATCGCCAAAGTAAATAAGTAAACACGAAGACAGTTGTGTTGCTGCATTGAATAAAAAGGGAAAATGGGTACCACCAATTCACTGGTCATTCGCATTTATTGTGATATGCCAAAGAATTGGTTCCTCAAACTTTAACAACAATATTTGGCACAATATTTAACACAGCTGAAAGAAATTCGATCAAGACATGAAAATAAATAAATGTGAGAGATAATAAAAGAAAACAGTATGATTTTGATACAGATTTAAAATTTGTTAAAAACAAGTTTAGAAATTTAATATATTTTTTGAACCAGTTATATTGAGTGATGTGAACTTAATAAAATTATTACTGTAACTTTTTAATATCGATGGAAGTGTGTAGGAAACATTTTTTATGAATAATACATTTTGAGATACTTATATACTTTTATTGTATACTAAATTTTACGTTTCTGAAATAAGGACAGAACTCCAACGCAGTAATTGTAAAACTGATCAAGCTCACGACTTCGGTCGAGATTGGAAATTTTTAAATATAAATGTATACATTTTTTATATCCTTTAAAACTTGTGTATCGAATAACGTGAACAGAATACAAATTTTACTGAAATCTTCAACGAAAGCCAGAAAATATTAAACATAAAGAATGGCAGTTTCTTAAAAACAAGCTCACTATTTTTATTTTATTTTTTTAAACTAGTATCTCGAACAATAAAACCATAATAAAATTATAACTAAACCTTTTAACAACGCCGAAAGATATTTAAAACCTTTTTTTCGCACGTATTCACTTTTAGAAGTGCATAGTTTATTGTATGCTAAAATGAGAAAAAGTACAACTTTCGTATAGATTCACAATTTCTTCAAAACAAGTAACCCAAAAAATTCTTTATATTTTTGAAAGCTGGTATGACGAATAATGTAAATATACTTAAAATATTAGTAAAACTTTTAGACAATGCTTGAAGATTTAAAAAATAGTGATTGGGAATTTCTGAAAAAAGAACTTGATAAAAATGTTACTAAACTTTCTAACAATACCGAAAGATATCAAACTTCTTTTTTCAGCAGGCGCTTATACCCTTTTGGAATTTTAAGCTTTGGTGCTCATGCCCTTTGGGTGTGCTGAATATTGGCGCTTATGCCTATATGCTTTGCCAAATGTCGGCGCTTATTCTCTTTTGGAATTTCAAACTTTGGTGCTAATGCCCTTTTGCTTCGCCAAATTTTGGCGCTTATTCCCTTTTGGAAGTTCCAACTTTGAAGCTCATGCCCTTTTGCTTTGCAAAATTTAAGCGCTTATACCCTTTTGCTGTGCGAAATATTGGCGTTCATTCCCTTCTCGAATTTCAAACTATGGCGATTATGCTCTTTTGCTGTGCCAAATTTTGGCAGTTATGCCCTTTTGCTCTAACAATCAGAGCGCGCACGAATTTGGCATAGTATCTATGTCATTTCGAAGTGGCGTTGGTTTCTAAACTTGACAGTTTAGAATTTGTTTCATCAGATTTAGTTGTTGACAGAAGGTTCGGGGAACAAAAGGGCCTATCCCACAAATTTTTCGAAATTGACTTTTACACATTTTTGGACTCCTCAACCAAACGCCGTTTCGAGGGTGTAAACTAAAAAAATTATAATTTTTTTTTCATATTTTAAAAATTCACCAAAGTCAGTCACGGTCCTAACACAAGGAGTACCAGGCGAACAATAGGACCCAACCCCTTACATTGCATCTTATGGAAAGACGATTTTTTCATTCGGTTCGTCTATGCTTATTGCCACTTTATAGTTATGTGGTACCATATAGTTTGGATTTTTGTTTCTCATTTTTTCTTGGTGACAGAATTTCGAAAAATTTCAAACGGGCGTTTGTTGAGTAAAGTCTAATGGTCATTTTGATATTTCACCAGGTCAAAAATGGGTAGAATATGCCGCGGAAGCAAACCGAGCGTCGCGAGATGCGGCGTCAAATCTTGGAGTGCGTGACGGGAAAGGGTAAACTCGGGGTTAGGCCCTTTTGTTCACCTGTGCCCCTTGGGTTAGGCCCGTGCTTAACTTTGATGTCTCATAAATCGAAAAATATTTGACGGATTCGCATAAAATTTGAAAGAACAACGTTCAAGAGTGGATATTATCGATCACATATATCCAATATATTTTTTCTTGGTAATCTCGCAAAATACAAACGTTTTTCTGGCGTCCTGAAAAATTTGGAGAAACGAGGTTAAGCCCTTTTGTTCCCCGACCCATCAGATGATTCTCATTTCGAGCCTATTTCAATACACAAATCGACCTTATTTTATTAGATTGGCCGATCAAACTGAAGTGCAATTGTTTTGTTGCGTGAACTGTTTTAATACCGAATTAAGTCCTAAATCGAATCCTAGTTTTTACAGTGGAGTTTACACTTTTTTAATTTGGGTGTTTGACGTCATAAAAACACTTTCAATTTTACGTAAATTATTGTAGGAAATGACAAGTCTTTACAATAAAAAATACAAGACTTCACAAATGTTGAAATATTAGAAAACTGTACACATAAATACAATTAATTAAAACCAAAATTACAAGAAAGTACGCCTTTTTTTAATTATTCCAAAGAATTTGGTACTTTTTCGTATTTTATTGTATATTATTGTATATTTTTGTATTTTATTATAGTTTCAATTTCCCACGTGAAAAGATTCCTCGGAAAATACTCGACGGAAATTCCACTAAATTTCCGTCTGCAAATTGCAACCTGTAATATAGATAGGAAGTTCCTAGAAAATACTATACTATTTGGATTGGTCGCGCTCCAGCGGGTACTGGGAAGATCCGTCATTATACATAAGTTTCCCAATGCACCAGGTGTGAATGTACATCTTCATCGAGGAAATTAAGTACTAAATGAGGATCGGCCGGATACAACCCCAATTTTTCTCATGACCCATCTTTGGAGGACAACTTCCAAGTGCACCGTATATAAAAAATACATCTTCCTCGAGGAATTTAAGTACTGAATGAAGATTGGCCGCATCCAACCTATTTTTCTCATGACGCGTCATTGTACAATAAATTTCAAGTGCACCAGGTCTAAAAAACATCGTCAAATAACCGGTCATCCCAGTAACCGTTGGAATGTGATCAAACCTTATGTAGTACTCAACTTCCTTGAATAAGATGTATTTATCATACCTGGTGCACTCGGAAGATGTACACAAAATACATCTTATTCAATGAAGTTGAGTACAACATAGAAGTTGGTCACATCCCAACGGTTACTAGGACGACCTGTCATTTCACGACATCTTCCAAGTGCACCAGTTGAACAAAATACATGTACATTTTCATCCAAGAAGTTCATTTCCAAATAGCTATTGGTCGCACTCCAACGGGTAGTTGGACGAGCTATCATTATACGACATTATCAGGTATAAAAAATACATGTTCCTCCAGGATGTTTAATTCTACACGGTATTATGTCTAATGGTATGAAAAGATGAATGGGCTTGTAAGTTGTTGTATAATGACATGTTATGAAAAGAATGTTTTGGGTGGAGTTAATCTTCATTTAGAACTCAATTACCTCAAAGAAGATGTGTATTTTAGACCTGGTGCACTTGGAAGTTGTTGTCCAATGTCGAGTCATGAGAAAAAAGGGTCGAGTGTGGCCAATATTTATTTAAAGCTTTCTCGAGAAAGAAGAATTTTTTACGCCTGGTGCACTCGGAAGTTGTTGTAAAATGACAGCTTATGAGAAAAACGGATGGGGTGCGGCCGATCGTCATTTAGTACTTAATTTCCTAGAGGAATATATTTTTTTACACCTGGTCTACTTGGAAGTTGTTGTCCAATGACGGGTCATGGGGAAAAAGGAGTTGGATGCGGCCGATACTCATTTCGTGTTTAATTTCATCGAGGAAGATATATTTTTTACACCCGCTGTACTTGGAATTTGTGGTCCAATGACGGGTCATGGGAAAAAAGGGTTGGGTGCAGCCAATTTTCATTTAAACCTTAACTTCCTCGAAGAAGGAGTATTTTTTATACCTGGTGCACTAGGAAGTTGTTGTGCAATGAAGGATCATAAGAAAAATAGATGGGTTGCGGGCAATCTCATTTAGAACATACCTTCCTCGAGGTAGATGTATCATTTACACCTGGTGCATTTGAAAGTTTATATATAACGTCGGATCTTCGCAGTGACCACGGGAGTGCGACCAATCCAAATAGTATACTATTTTCTAAGAACTTTTTTGAGTTTACAGGTTTTACAGCCAAAAAGTTGTACTTTTTCGACCTTGAATGAAAAATATTTAGAATATTGCAACGAGATCATTTTAAATTAAGATGTGTACCTTTTGTTTCAAATTTTCTTCAAATATATAGCAATCGATTGGACTTCATGCATGTCATTTAAAATTATATCTTTGCTGTGTTCAGAAAATTTGTCATCGTAGGTCGAAGAAGAACAACTTTTTGACTGCAAATAAAAATTAAACTTTTGAGAATGAATGAATCATTTAATTGAAATTAAAAGATTCGAACTCTTGAAGATACCATTTTTTTCATTTGTAACTGCAAATTAGAATACTCAACGTGGAATACTTCTCAATTTTAAACTTTGAAAATTATAGCTTAAAAATTGATCTATTCGAACGCTCAATAATTTACGCGTATAAAATGAAAGCTTTTAATACTTTTTAATTGAAAAAATGTTCATTAAAAGCCGTTAAACTTTAACATTTTACATAGATTGCTATGTATTTGGAAAAAAAAACAACTTCAAATGTGAGGTTTTTTGTTGTTTATTAACGGTTATTAATTATCGTCTTTCAATATTCTACCACTCCTCTTAAGTTTAAACATAGAAGCTGTTTTTGTAATAGCGATCATGAATATCTTAATTTCAAATTATCTTACTGCAATATACTATATATTTGTTATCCTCGGTCGAAAAAGAACAACATTTTGACTGAAAACCCTGTAAATTCCTGTAGGTTCTTGTAGTTGTACTTTTTACGTAAATTGTTTAGGAAATTAAAACTACAATCAAATACAAAAAGGGAAAACATTAGTCAGAATCATAGAAAAAGGCATACTTTCCTTTAATTTTTATGGAAATTTTTTTTATTGATTTGTAGATTCCTCTAAAACTGGTTTTAGTTTTTTGTAAAAAATTACGAGAACGCTGAAAGATATTAGGAATGTTATTTTTCAGTTCGAATAGATTTTTTGGAGATGTATAGTTTTATTGTATATTAAAAAAAGCAAACTTAAAACTCCAGTACAGATTCAGAATTTCTTACAAAAAAGTTCGTAATCTTTTCTTATTTTTGAAAACTAATATATCGAATAATTTAAACATAATAAAAAACCTTATCAAAACTTTACAACAACGTCGAAAGATATTAAAAATATAGATTGAGAATTTCTTAAAAACAATTTCATTTATTTATTGATTTTCACAGCCTGATATATGGAATAAAGTGAACGAAATAACAATATTACTTAAACTTTTTAACTGTCTGTAGTATCGTGTAGGCACGATAACTTTCGAAAGATTGATCAAATTGGATTGTGCTTTGGCACACTTTTTGAAGGCCGAAAAAGAAAGAACGAGTTTGTTAACCAGCTATTTTGGATAAAGATTCAAAAAGTCAGAGCATTTTGCAAAATTTTGAGACAATTTTTTTCTAGATTTCAAAATTCTATGTACGGCTATTCATAGTACAGCAGGCAGATTTTTTTAAACTAGTATATCGAACAATATAAGCTTATTAAAAATATAAATAATCTTTTTAACAACGCCGAGAGATGTAATTTTGTTTATAACGCATATATATTATAGAGGTGTATAATTGTATTATATGCTATAATGAGCAACCGTACGACTTTGGTACAAATTGGAAATTTCTTAAAAACAAGTTCAAAACTTTTTTATATTTTTAAAACCTCACATTTAAAATCATCTGAACATAATAGAAATATTACTGAAAGTTTTTAACATCGCTGGAAGAGAATAGGAAACATTTTTGAGAAAAAATACATTTTGAGGTATATACTTTTATTGTATACCAAATTTTACATTTCCAAAAGAAGGACAGAATTCCAAAGCAGTAATTATTTAAATTATGAAACTAACGCCTTCAGTAGGCCCATTCGATTTAAACAGAAAAACACAATCATAATCGCATTTTTTTTTAATGCTCGAAGCAAGGTGAAGTTACCGCCGTAGGAGAAATTGCTCTTTGGGGTCGCACGCACACTTGCAACTAAATATTTACCTACATGCAATTTCAATGCCCTGTAGTACCAATATGTACCGGATCCAAAAATGTTGTGGGACTCTTCGATTTGAATTTTTGTTTTTCTATCCGCCGAAAAATATTTAAAATCTCTTTTTAGTATGCATACATTTTTCAGAGGTACATATATCATATAAATATATATTAATTGTATACATAGAATAATGTAAAATTAATCAAAATATTACTATACTTTTTAACAACGCCAAAAGATATTACTAATATTTTTTAGTAAGCATGCTTTTTGTAAAGGTGTATGGTTTTATTGGATACTAAAATTGTAAAAAGATACAAGAGATACAATTTACAACTTAAGTGAGAATTAGAAATTTTTCAATAACAAGTTCATACATTTTTTATATTTTTAAAAGCTAGTATATCAAATAATGTAACCATTATAGAAATTTCACTGACATTTTCTAAGAATGATAGAAGATAATACAAATCTTTTTTCAGCACGATAAAATTTTTTAGAGTTGCATAGTTTTATTGCATACTAAAAAGAGCATACTGACGACTTCGGTACAGATTTGTAATTTTTGAAAAAAAAGTTCATAAATTTTTTATATTTCTTATAGCTGGCATGATGATCAACGTAAAAATAATAAAAATTTTACATAAACTTTCAACCAACGCCGGAAAATACTAAAAATAGAGAAAGGGAATTTCTTGAAAATACGTTCATAATTTTCATTTTATTTTTTAAAGCTAGTACATCGAATAATAGAAATTTTATAAAATTATAATTTAACTTTCAAACACCGCCGAAAGGTATTCAACATCTTTTTGTAGTACGAATACATTTTTATAATTTTAAAACCTGGTATATCTGGAAGTCTAACCATAATAAAAATATTACTAAATCTTTTAAACAACGCTGAAAAATGTTTAAAATATTTTTTTAGAAAACATACATTTTTCAGAGGTATATTGTTTTATTGTATTTTGAATTTATTAAACTTAAGACTTCGGCAGGGATTGGGAATTTCTTAAAAGAAGTTTCTACATTTTTTTAAACCTGCTATATAGATTAGTGATGAAAATATTACTGAATCTTTTCAAGAACGCCAGAAGATATTAAAAATCTTTTTTTGTACGCATACCTACATTTTTTGAAGTGTATAATGTTCCTGAATATGAAACATGATAAAAATATTACTATAAAACTTTTCAAGAAAGACGAAAGATAATAAAAATGTTTTTAAAAAAAATAATTTCATAAATTTATTTTTGAAAACTGGTATACCAAATGATGTAAACATAACAAAATATTACTAAAACTCTCCAAAAACGCCAGAAGCTATTGAAAATATAGATTGAGAATTTCTTGAAAAGAAGTTAATAAATATTTTTATTTTTTCGAAACCGGACATATGGTATAATGTAAACGTTTTAAAACTATTACTAACACTTTTATACAAAGTCAACAATTTTTTTTTTTTAATTTTTAATACACGTGCATTTGATAGAGATGTATAGTTTTATTGTATTATAAATTTATCAACCTTAGGACATTGGCAGGGATTGTAAATTTCTTAAAAACAAGTTCATACAATTATTTATTTTTAAAACCTGGTATATTGAATAATGTGAACATAATAACAATATTATTTGAACTTTTAACATCGCTAAAAGAGAGTTAAAAACGATTTTTTAAATAGATTTTAGAGTAAATAATCTTATCGTAGCCTAAATTTTTCGTTTCCAAAAGATGGACAGGTAGAGATTGCAAATTTTTTAAACACTAATGTATATATGTGTTTATTTTTAAAACATTGTATGTCGAATGTGATGAACATAATAAAAATATTACTCAAATTTGTATCCAACGCCGAGAAATATTAAATATACAGATTGGGAATTTCTTAAAAACAAGTACATAATTTTCATTCTCTTTTTTGAAATCAGTCAAACGAATAATATAAGCTTGGTAAAAATACAATCAAACTTGCCAAAACGCATGAAATGGAGCAATCGTACGACTAAAAATACATTGTTAGTTATATGCTTTTATTGCTAACTAAATTTTACATTTTCGAAAGATGGACAGAACTTCAACGCAATCATTTTTTAAATTATTAAATTCACGACTATTATAGAGATTGGAAATTTTTTAAACACAAATACATACATTTTTTATATTTTTTAAATCGCGTATATCGAATAATGTAAACGTGATGAAAATATGACTGAAACTTTGAAACAACGCGATAAGATTTTAAAATCGAAGATTAATCTTTTTTTTTAACTATTTCCTAATTTTGTTCAATCCTTGTATATCGGATAATATAAATATTTGAAAAATATTACAGAAACTTTCTTACAATGCCGGAAGAGATTGAAAATCCCTTTTCGGAACGCATATATTTTTTAGAGGTGTATAATTTGATTGTATACTAAAATTATAAAACGTACTACTTCGGTAGAGATTGGCAATTTCTTAGATACAGTTTCATAGATATAAGTAGCTGTGAATTCGATCTGGGGAATTTCGACTTCGTTTGTATTTATAATAATTTTAATAACTCTATTTTTTATTTAATTATATAATTTAGTGATTCAGAATTCTCATTTATTAAAGCTCTTTCTACCTCAACGAATACATTCTCATTACGTGTCTCTCGCTTCGCACTCAACTCGAGCATATCCAAAACTCAAAATTGTCTATATTCTATTGAACTCTACAATGTGAACTGTATGTTTTATTAATTTCTGAACCTCAATCCGGGTTTTTCTATCAATTTAATTTTGTGCATTTTAATTTAATTTTGGACGAGAAAACCAAAAACTATGCATCTTATTAAAAAACGGTTGTAAAAGTATACCTTTTTAATATACCATATTTTGTTTTTTACATTTCACTGTATGTTTCAGTTTATCGGAAAAATTGAATTTTTCGTTATGATAATATTTTTTCGTTTATGACCAAAAGTGTGCTTTTTATCAAAAAAATAGTTTCAGGCAAATTTTATAGATCTTAGTGAGATGAAAATTGTCGTGTATGAACATTGTTTTCGTATCTCGTACAGTTTTACTGACAAATCAAATTTGTTATTAACAAAAAAAAAAAAACATTTTTGGTGGTTAAAACCAGAACCGTTGATCAGAAACGGCTGGTTAACAGTCTGAAAAAAATGAGATTGCTCGAAATCCGCGAAAGCCCATTTTTGCATAAAACTAATACCTTCTCATTGATATGAGAATGCAAAAATGTTACTATAAAATACGGATTTTACAAATACTGTAAGTGACCATAGCATCCTTACTTTTCATTGAAATGTGAAAAAAATGTTTAAAAAAAGAGTCAAAAAGTCTTTTATATTGTTTTATCAACTTTAAATTGTCCTAATGAAAAAAGTTTTTCTACCAAAAATTCCATTTCTCCACATTTCATCAATTTATCTGCAACCATGCGCGCTAATTTTCTCGTAGCAACAAGAACCTTTGATTATCAAAATTGAATTTTCAAATCAATCTTATCATTCAACAGTTCGAAATTTTTTCTAAAGCAAAAATTAATTTTAAAGAGATAGATTTAAAAATATTAAATATTTCACGGAATTTCATTGCAGGATGTACACTAGATTTTAAGTGTGATTGATTTTTTCCTAATTTTTTCTATTGAAGTTTGTATTTTCTGTCTAGATTTTCAGGTGTTTAGTCATTACGATGAAATATACTGATGATGGGTAGATAAAAAATATTTTTAAAGGTGAAAAAAACACAAAAGTATAAGAGAATGTTAACATGCATGGGCTTAGAGAATCAAATAAAAGAGTATGATTTTTTTGAAAACAAAACTGTCACAGCCAACAATAGTATCTCTTTCATTAATTCAACTCCTAGAACCTTTCTAGAACCTTTTACTTTTAATGTCCCTAAAAGATATCTGAGTAATTTCAGAAAAATTAAAAAGGGCATTTTTGTTTGGATTCATCTATAATAGTGTAAATGTGAAGTACACTGTAAAGTGGGTTTGAATAGGTTAATACTCTCGAACAAAAACAATTGAAGTTCGAATGTTCGATTTTTAATGAAGTCAGTTTGTCTGGATACACATTTTCTTATGCTGTTTGTGCCTAAAAACTATTACGATATGAGATTGGGCTATAAAACGCAGAATTGATTTCAAGTTATTTGAACCAGAATCATACTTGTACAAGAAAATGTGTATTTTTTTCAATCCAAATAAAATTGTAGGCTTACAAATTATATAAATAGTGTACTTGGAGGAGCAGGCCAGCAAATCTTGAAGAACTATTTAAAATTAAAATTTGAGTGATAATAAAGGGGAGGAACCAATCTAAACTATTGTGCGCATTTGATTTTCAAAATAATAGGATTTTGAACAAATAAATCGTCTTCGTTCAAAACTTTAATACGACGGTTATAAGGATGATACTCCTTTGAATATAAAGTTTTGGAAAAATTTATAACGTCACAGAAGAAAATTGTCCATGTACAAATAATTTGACCCTACCGAGGGAAAAGCAAATAGAAAAAAAATTACTGCTAAGAGTAAAGAAAGATTTGCAAAAAATATCTCGTAATGAATTATCCAATAATTAATATTGCTTTATTTGAATATAATGAAAACTCAAATGGACCAGACAGACATAACATTATGTAGGGCATGTGTTAAGAGAGTGAAAATTATATGTGAATATATAGAAGAAAATTAACAACACTTCCAGATCAAATAATATCCAATAAAATTTGACGTTTCGTCACTAGTCATAGTAACCTGATCAGAAAATCCATGGTTAAATCAATAGGTAGAGCGGTGAAGTTCAGTCATAATAATAAAATTTTCGAAAAGAGAGACAAAAAGGAGTGTTTCCTCCAATAACAATGTAAATTTGATGTGACATCGTGGAAATTTGAAAACGTAAAGGTTTCGTAAATGAAAAAAGTCAATTATATAGAAGAATTGAGAATAGTATTTTGAAAACAACCATTTTTGGTAATTATTATATTGTGATGAAGAATTTGGAATAAAAATAAAAATTTCCATGATTTGTAGAAAAAGATTTTGTTTTAATATTTGAAAAGGAAGCATGGTACATTGTACCATACAATGTACCATGCGGGTCCAGAGTCGATCGAGTACTTGACACTTCAAATCTACACTTAAAATCTAGTGTACATCCTCCAATGAAATTTCATGAAATATTTAATATTTTGAAATCTATCTCTTTAAAATTAATTTTGGCTTTGAAAAAAATTTTGAACTGTCGAATGATAAGATTGATTTGAAAATTCAATTTTGATAATCGAAGGTTCTTGTTCCTACCAAAAAATTAGAGCGCGTGGTTGCAGATAAAGTACTCAGTACTCGATCGACTCTGGGCCCGCATGGTACATTGTACCCTGCTCCGTCTTCAAATCTTTTTAAAGAAATCTTTTTTTTTTCAAATCATAAAATTTTACGTTTTTATTCTAAATTCTTCATCACAATATAATAATTACCAAAAATCGTTGTTTTCAAAATACTAATCTCAATTCTTCTATATAATTGACTTTTTTCATTTACGAAACCTTTACGTTTTCAAATTTTCACGATGTCACATCGAATTTAGTTTGCTCTTGGAGGAAACTCTCCTTTTCTTTTCTCCTTTCGAGAATTTTATTATTATGGCTGAACTTCACCCCTCTACCTATTGATTTAACCATGGATTTTCTGATGAGGTTACTATGACTAGTGACAAAACGTCAAATTTTATTAAATATTATTTGGTCTGGAAGTGTTGTTCATTTTCTTCTATATAATTCAACCCAGACGTTAAAACATTATTGAGGATTTTCAATTTTTCCTCTATCTATCTATCTTGTATGCGAATGTTTGAAAAGAAAAAGATATGATTGGACAAGGATATTAATATAAACTGATGTAAAAAATTGTATTAATATTGTACTTGAGTTTATCGATTGATAAATGGATAGAAAAATCACGTCGATTTTGGAATTTTAATATGCGCTGGCAAAGCAACAATTCTTTAAAATGATGAACCTGCAATTTTTGTAAAAAAATTAGCATTGGAATGAAAAAATATTGAAAACGGGTGATACAATATCTATATGACCTCAGGAAATTTGTCTCGTCTCAAGAAAATGGAACAAAAGTGGAAATTTTCAGAAAAAATTGCCACTTTCTAACATTATTTAAAGAGAATATTATTGTGAATGATAATGAGTTATTTAAACAATTTTTTCTGTTGAATTTAATTGATTATTGCCTCTGTCTAACTGAAAAGTTTAAGATAAGTTTCAAAATTTCGGTAAAAACCGCGACTTTCTAGCTCTATTCTGAGAGAAAATTGCTAAAAACAATAATAAATTGTTTCAGAAGTTTATATAAACATCTACTTATTGGTAGAAAGTAGTATTTCATGTATTCGAAGGAATTTGTATTTAAAAAACTGCAAAAAATCATGATTAGCGCCAAAAACTCGCAGAACCCAATTTTTCACTCATGAAGTTTTTTTGGGTCCATTGTTTGCTTTCAGAAGTTATTATAAAATTAGCATAATAGGATAGTATTCAGAATTTTATGGGGAAAATAATAACAAATCCGAAAAATTATATTTTGCTGTAGAATGTGGATTGTGGAAGTTAATTTTTTAAATTGTGGATTATAAAACTTAATACCACGCTTTTTCACAAGGCTGTACGTTAACTTATATCAATATTTTTAACTCTTAGCGACACGTGAAGCAAATAAACTGATAATGTCTTCAAATGGAAAAAACACAGTGATAAAACAGGAAAAATTTTAAAAAATAAGCTTCTGTTGTCTACATAGGGAAAATCGGGACGTTAACAACTTTTCTGAATTGAATAAATAGGGAACATCGACACCACCAATTCATTCGATCCAGATCTGTTGCTGGGACGTCAACTTATCAAATACAAAAAACACTCCACAAATAATTTGTCGACTTTGATACCATCTACAATCTACATTTCACGTGAGTGAAGATAGAATCGATTTATACACCTTATATAAATCCTTTATTGATGCAATTTTTCTAACAATTTAATTATTTATTAAAACATTATGAATTGCAATAAATATTATAGATTTAAAGATATTTTGAAATATTGAAAAGTTTGTCTGCGAATTTTCATTTCTTGTCATTGAAGCTCATATTTGATGATGGTACTAAAAAAAGTATTTAAAATCAGTAATTTTATTTCATTCGTAAGTTAGAATAATGAAAATGTAGACTTTTCTCACTCATTATGAGGTTTTCTCAATCTGTCAAAATATCTTTCGTCTATCCAAAATTAGTATTTTCAATCGAAATAATAATTTATATATAAAAATGCTAGTCAGAAAAAAATTTAACCTAAATTGGAAAATTCAAAATTGAATGAATTGAATTATTCGAAATACATTGAGTGCACTGTTACGAATATCCATGATACAGTTGTACAAATGTGCAGCATGCAATAGTCACTCAATAAATTTCTTTTATAGAGTTCTTTATTGTGAACTCAAGTAAAATTGTATTTTTAATTTTTTTTCAGATAACGAAAATGCGGTCCCCAAAATGTATGGCAACAATACTTCTGATATCGGCACTAATTAATATAGCAATGGCCGCCGACCCCCGATGCAAGGACTACCACAACGACGACTGTGATCAAAAAGATAACAGTAATGATCTTTCAGGCACTTGTTGTAATAATCTTCTATGTTATAAAGAACGTGCTTCATATCTCAAAGGACGGTGTTTAAGTCGATCGGAAATTCATGAATAACTCACTACTAAATATGCAATACGAAGACATACTAATGATTGTTAAGTCATTCACGAAAATACAAAAAAAGTATACTATATCATACTATACTATTCCTTCATGATAAAAACGCACTAAATAAAACTTACAAATGTTCCACATGATGAATTAATAGAGTGTATGATTAAATTATGTGTTTTTACTTATAATCAGTCTTGAAATTTGTTTTACACTCCATTTATGCATATTTTAATTAAAATGTCAGATAGCTCTACCTTGCGGTGTTTCAGGAACGTGTTAAAATCGGTTTCCTTTTAGAGGATACTTAAATTTCGGAAATATCCAGAAATCACAGAGAGCCAGGTCAAAACTCTATTGAGGCTGCCGAAGTTGTTTATAGCCGTGTTCCATCAGAAATTGCTGACTCAACTGCGCTTTTCAAACACAGCCATATACAACTTTAAAATTTCTGTATGGAAAATCGTTTTTTCATCAACGCTTTTGTTCATGTTTCACCATAACTTTGAGCGGGATTGAAGCATTAGTACCTAACGATATAATTTGCATGAAACCATTCAGAGTAGGAATAGCCGCCCTGTCTGTTTAGCGATCACATCTTTCTTTTTAAATAATTTTGTTTTAAGTTTTAACTTTAGGTTTTGAATATACATGGTAAAAAATTATTGTTCAAACAGAAAAATACTGCAAAATGAAATCAAGAAAATTAAAATATATTTCTAAAAAGTAATTTTTGTTTTTGAAACAGCCAACTGTATTCCTAATTCATGGATTTTAATATTTTTTAATTATAGTTCTGTGTGTCCAGTATTCAAAACTGGAAAACACTCAGGATTAAAATAGAAATGCATAAGGAGGCAATAATTAACTTCATTATTAGATTCCACTATTGAATACAACAAATGAATATAATGATATAATAAATAATATGATGTTAATGTTTTTTGTCTACATGGTCAATAATCAATATTTTTTGAATATTGATTATTAATTTTGAGAGTTGTAAAAAACTCTCTATAGCTCTGTTGGAATTCGAACTCCAGATCTTTCAGATTTCCGGACTGATACTCGAACCAATTAAGCTACGGAGAGACAAGAAAATCTTCTTCACAACTCCTACAAGTAGAATGTCGACACCATTCACTGTACTTGCAAGATTGATTTTTTATCATTTTTAATCATTCCAACATGAGTGTGATTTTAATAATTGATGTTATGGTTTTTGACCAGCGAAATATAGTAAATAATATGATGTTAATGTTTTTTGTCTGCATAGTCGATAATCAATATTTTTTGAATATATTAATTTTTAGAGTTGTGAAAAAAATCTCTCTAGCTCTGCTGCGTTCGAACTCCATATCTTTCAGATATAATATATTATAATGATATAATATTCATGTTTTATATATTTGTTGGAGTTTTGTTTATTTTCGGATAAAATTGAGTATACAATAAGCACGAAGAGAGTTGTGTTGCTGGATTAAATAGCAAGGGCAAATGGGCACCACCAATTCATTGGTTATTTGCATTTATTGGGATATGCCAAAGAATTGATTTCTCAAACTTTAACAACAATATTTGGCACAATATTTAACACAGCTGGGAGAAATTTGATCGAGACATCAAAAGAAATAAATGTGAGAGATAATAAAAGAAAACAGAGCGACTTTGATACAGATTAAAAATTTGTTTAAAAAAAAAGTTTATACATTTTTTATATTTTTAAAACTAGTTATATTGAGTAATGTGAACTTGATGAAATTATTACTGCAACTTTTTAATATCGATGGAAGAGTGTAGGATACATTTTTTAGAAATAATACATGTTGAGGTACATATATACTTTTATTGTATACTAAATTTTACATTTCTGAAATATGACAGAACTCCAACGCGCAGCAATTTTAAAACTGATCAAGCGCACGACTTTGGTTGAGATTGAAAATTTATAAATATTAATGCATACATTTTTCATATTCTCGAAAACTTGTGTATCGAATAACGCAAAAACAATACAAATTTTACTGAAATCTTCAACGAAAGCCAGAAAATATTAAATTATTAAGACATTTCAACATTATTAAATATTATTATGGGAATTTCTTGAAAACAAGTTCATCATTTTTATTTTATTTTTTAAAACTAGTATCTCGAACCATACAACCTTAATAAGATTATAACTAAGCCTTTGAACAACGCCGAAAGATATTTAAAACCTTTTTTTTCGTACGTATACACTTTTAGAAGTGTGAAGTTTTATTGTATACTAACATGAGGAAAGGTATAACTTTCGTATAGATTGGCAATTTCTTAAAAAGAAGTAAACCAAAAAATTTTTTATTTTTTTGAAAACTGGTATGACGAATAATGTAAATGTACTTGAAATATTACTAAAACTTTTAGACAATGCTTGAAGATATTCAAAATAGCGATTGGGAATTTCTGAAAAAAAAGTTGATAAAAATGTTACTAAGCTTTCTAGCAATACTGAGAAATACTGAGCACTTGACATCTGTGCACGTGCACAGTCGTCATTTGGATAACTGTGCACGTGCACAGTTGTATAGGTGATAACTGTGCACTTTGAAATGTATACGTGCACAGTTGTCACTTGGACAACTGTGCACTTCGAAATTTCTACGTGCACAGATAGGCTCCTGTGGACTTGGTCGTGCACAGATGTCACTTTCCTAACTGTGCACCTGCACATACATCACTTGCTCAACTGTGCACGTGCACATATGTCACTTGTCCAACTTTGCACGTGCACAGACATTACTTGTACAACTGTGCACATGCACAGATGTCCTTTGCCCAACTGTACATGTGCACAGATGGAACTTGCCTGACTGTACACGTGTACAGATGTCACCTGCCCAACTGTACACGTTTATGTCCGTACGTAAGGGTTTATACGAGGATTGCCCTTCATATCTGCGTATAATTTTTAAACAGTTGCAGTTATTCAAACCTAGTGAAATGGAGCGTTATAACATTTTTAAAGTTAGTTTAAAAATATTTTAAATATGTGGCAATATTTTTCAAACGCTCGCTTCATCTTTAACACATGTCTAATTGTATAACGATCGCACATGTGCACTCCGCCGCCGCGTTGACATGAAACTTTACGCCTGCTACATGAAACTTTACGCCCTCTATATAAAACTTTACGCACATACAGACACATACAGTATAGTGTGTATCAAGACGCCCTCGATACACAATGCGCTACTTCGAATTTAGTTTTTAATACTTTTATCTTATAAAGCCCATAAAGCTTCACGTGTATTTCCTCTAAAAAAAGGCCTTTTTGGAAATTTGTGATAGAATCGTTAATATTAGATTATCTTACTGCATCTGGCTTGATTTTCTTGGAAATTATTTGCAGAATACTTTCTAAATTCAACACCCATAAGTAATTTTTATAGGGATTCGAAAAAAACTACATAAGTGCAAAAATCAGGTATTATGTCCCGCGTGAAAGAAGTTCCCTTGATCAAGCATGGGTCAAAAACAGGTCAAAAATATTCAAAGTTCGACGGGTTCCAGAGTTTAACTTGCATAAAAACAACTAAAACCTTACTAATTCTCTCTATCCATCATTTCACATAAATTAGCCTAGGTTTGAGTGCTTTTTCGAACCAAAATTCATTATTGGTTCCAAATATCAAAACTGTACGCATCACTCGAAAGGTAAGTTTCCGAAATCTATTAAAATTGTTTGAAAACGATACTTCCTAGTTGAATAATATTTTGCAGCCTCAAGTTTGATTGTTAGATAATAAACTTTCTGATACTATAGCCAGAAATTTTTCAATTCTAAAGAATAAATTGAAGCAAGAGTTGGACATGTGCAACATCTTGAAAATCCTGTGAGCCTGAGGCCGACGTGAAAACGCGAAAAACTAGGCCGACCCTACCCAATGTCACTTTACACTCACTCACTTTCGACGAATTCATAGAATTCAAGGAATTCATAGATTTCCATGAATTCGCCAAATTCAAGGAATCAATAGAATTCGAAAAATTCGTAGAACTAAAGGAATACAAAGAATTCAAGGAATTTAGAGAATTCTGAGAAATCATCAAATTCAAGTTATCATGAGGATTCCACGAATTAAAACCATTCTTCACATGCTCAGGATTTAGAATTCTTTGTATTTATAGAATTCCTGGAATACCTGGCATTCTCTGAATTCCTCAAATTCTCTACATTCTTTGAATTCACTAAATTCTTTGAATTCTCTGAATCCCTTGAATTCTCTGAATTTATTGAATTCTCTAAATTCCTTGAATTCTCTAAATTCCTTCAATTGTTTAATTCCCATGAATTGTCTTAAATCCTTGAATTGGCTGCATGCCTTTAATTTGCTGAATGCCTTGAATTCTCTGAAACCCTTGCATTCTCTGTATCCTTTGAATTATCTGAATTCCTTAAATTCTCTGAATTCCCTAAATTATCTGAATTTAAGGAATTCTCTAAATTCCTTAAACTCTCTGAATTTTTTGAATTCTCTGAATTGCTTGAATAATCTGAATTCCTCGATTTATCTGAGTTCTTTGAATTCTCTGAATTCCTTGCATTCTATAAATTCCTTAAATTCATATAATTCTCTGAATTCCTGAAGTTCTTGGAATTCCTTGAATTCGCTGCATGCCTTCAATTTTCCGAATGCCTTGAATTCCTTCAATATTCCGAATTCCTTGAGTTCTCTGAATTCCTTAAATATTTAGAATTCTTTGAATTCTCTGAATTCTTCGAATTACCTAAATTCTCTGAATTCCTGGAACTCGTTGAATTCTCTGGATTACCTGAATTCGTGGACATCTTTAAATTTGCTGAATGACTTGAATTTTCTGTCTTCCTTGAATTCTCTGAATTCCTTGATTCCTTTGCACTTCTTGAATTCTTTAAATTCTTCGCATTATCTGAATTACTATAATTCTTTGAATTCTGTGAATTTCTCAAATTTCTTCCATTCGTGGAATTTCTTGATTTCTTTGAATTCCTTGTATTTTTTCAATTCCTTGAATTCTCTGAATTTCTTCATTTCTTTGAATTCATGAATTTTTTTTAATTCTTCGAATTCCTTGAATTTATTGAATTTTTTGAATTCCCGGAATTCCTCGAATTCTCGGAATCCCTTGAATTCGTCGAATTCCCGGAATTCCTTTAAATTTCTGAAGTATCTGAATTCCTCGAATTTCATAAATTCCCTGAATACCTTGAATTCGCTGAATTCCTTGAATTTTCTGGATTCCTTAAATTCGTATATAATATAATAATTTGGTATGAATATTTTCATAAGAATAATCTTTAAAATAGTCTAAAACAAACTTTAAAAAAGTTAGTAGGCTCCATTTCACCAGGATTGAATACTTTTGACTGCTAAAAATTTATTATAAGTAGATATAAAGGACCACCCTTGAATAAACCCTTACGGAAGGACACAAACGTGCACAGTTGGGCACGTGACATATGTGCACGTGCACAGTTAGGCAAGTTCCATCTGTGCACGTGCACAGTTTGACAAGTGACATCTGTGCACGTGCACAGTTGGGCAAGTGACATGTGTGCACGTGCACAGTTAATAAAGTGGCATATGTGCACGTGCACATTTAGGAATGTGACATCTGTGCACGTCTAAGTCCACAGAAGCCCATCTGTGCTAAGGTTTCACTGGTTAAAGCCTGAAAAGTATCCTTGCGTGTGAAAAAAAAGCTGAGACGCTTGCGGTGAAAATTCAGAAGGCGGTCGTCCGTGTCTTCAGGGTACACGAGACTTTTGCTGGATCATCGTATTGAATTCATCGCAGACTGGCCACTCATCTCACGGTCGTGAGACGTGGTTGCAGCTGAAATTTTACCGCGATTTCGCTGGTAGCGGGTGCAATTTTAAAGATGAGCACCTGCTCCCGGCGAAATCCTACGATTGTCCTCATGACAAACTTTTAGCTATATATATTATAACCAGGTTTTCCAAGTTCCTCGTGTTATCAGCGGTCAATTACATCCTGGCTGGGGATGGCCCACGATTGAAAAACCCAGCTATATGAAATGGCTGCCGCTTACCTTTTAGCTGCGACACAAAATAACGGAGTCAACCGAGTTCGTGATTCGCGCCCTTTCGACTCACGAACAACCCACGAAGCTCGCTGTTTTTCTTTTTCCAGGCGCCAGATAGGTTTCCCTATCCGAGCCCTGCTAGTTCCAGTCCTATCGCAACTGCTAGGTCAACTAGCTCACTCGCTCTCTAGCACAAGAAGAGAGGTGGGATAACTTGAGAGAGAGAGGGAGAGAGAGAATTTGTTAAAGAGAGTGACGGTTATCAAATTACCGAGATTCCTTTTTAAAAATCGGAATAAGAAATAATGTTTACTAATCTAACAACACTACATTAATTCACTTACATTATCAAAGAAGCAGAAGCCATCTTGGCTGATTTGAACGGTTCCAGAAATGGTCGTCAGAGATATCCGCTACTTCGAAAATGGCCGCCCGAGACGCTCGCATTTGAACCACGTCGTCTGACGTGCATTACCGCTTGCCTACACCAACGGTTCTCCTGAGGAACGCCCGCCACAACTGCCTGTCGTCGAGCTTCGAGCCGGGCGTGCCCCACTTCCGGGTGTCGAGGGAGTCTTGGTCGGTCGGCACTATTTACGGCTTATTACATACACGCGGTCTCTGAAGGCACACCGCGCGCGGTCGAAAGTGGAAGCCAAAACACACCGTGCAGACCGAACAAAAAATCTGCATCCTTTGACAAAAATGTAATCAACGACTTTCAAATGCAACTTCACCTATGTCAAATTCCAAAGTTAATTTGAATTGACTTATACAATGAAGGGGATACTTTTGTCTATTGGTTGAGGAAAGTTATGGTAGGAGATTTTGAATGCATCAGCAGTTCGTGTAAATATAAACAGGTGCAAATATTACATAATTTATATATATTAAAAATCTTAAGACAATTTTCACATAACAATAACATTAGTAGTTATATAGTCTTCATCACTTTTTAACATTAGTTATCTAGTGAATAATAACTGTTCTTTTTCATCCTTGACTTTGACCAGGATTGTGTGCTTCAGAATGTGCCTCAACAAAAATACTAGTTTTTTATCACAAAAATAAATTTTCATTTACCCCAAAACGCGTTATCTGTATCTAAAGACTGGGACGTTTCAGTTTTGCCCACCAGTAGGTGGATGCTTTTGAATGTTAAGTCAGAGACAGAAATATTCTTCAGCATTATACGTGTAAAATGATGTCAGCTTGAGTTTTGTCAAAAAAATTTTGACTTTCCTGTGACACAAAATGTGTGAAAAAACACAAGAAATGACCTTCAACTTTCACTACGTCGAATTTGAAGTCCTCCACACGTTCAAAAATTGTTATCAGAAATTGGAAAAAAATCATGAGTATTCAGTAACATGTACTTAACAAATGACAGTTTGTTTTACTTCAATTCAAAGACTATTTTAATTAGTAGAGATAATAATGTAAGAAATAATTATCTCGGCTCTGGATAGAAATTTCAAGCTGTACTCTAGCTTAAATAAGCTACTCGATTCAGCGGTTTCATCTCAAAAGTTGAATGGTTAATAAAAATTATTAAATTATGATCTGAAAGTGTCGGAATAATTAAGATCTTGATGAGTTTCAATACTGGAAAACTCGTATTGAAAAAACCTTTTTTCTCAGCATTTTTGCGTGAAAGACATCCCTTCCAAAAAAAGGGTTTACAGAAGCTTGACCCTTTTTTTGGAAGGGATCTCCTTCACGCTTAAATTGGACAATGCTGAGAAAGTAGGTTTTTTCAATACGAGTTTTCCAGTATTGAAACTCATTAAGATCGTAATTATTCCGACGCTTTCAATTAATAAGTTAATCATTTTTATTAACCATTAAACTTTTGAGATGAAATAACTGAATCAAGAAGCTTCTTCTAGGCTAGAGTTCAGCTTGAAATTTCTATCCAGAGCAGAGGTAATTATTTCTCACATTTTTAGCTCTACTCATTAAAATAACCACTAAATTGAAGTAAAACAAATTGTCATTTGTTAAGTACATGTTAATGAATACTCATGATTTTTTTTCAAATTTCTGGTACCAATTTTTGAACGCGTGTAGGACCTTAAAGTCGACGTAGTGAAAGTTGAGGGTCATTTCTCCTGTTTTTTCACACATTTTGCATCACATGAAAGTCGGAAAATTTTTAACGAAAATCAAACTGACATCATTTTAAACGTATAATGTTAAAGAATATTTCTGTTTCCGAATCAACATTCTACAATTTTTTCGCGCCGAGTAATCAAGCTTCAAAGCCAGGTGTCAGGACTCTTGAATCCGACTATAGTTCGGGGTTTTTTTTAGTAGGTGCGTGCGGTTTAAACGCCCATTGGGCGTTTTCAGGTTGGGAACCTAACTTATACGTCACATTTGCAACAATCACGTTAAAAGAGGAATTTGAAAACTGTTTTGACATGTATTTTTGCACACGAAAAATCCGCAATTTTCTTATAATACTGTGGGATTGAAACTCATAACATATATTTTCCAATAAAATCGGTTTAGTCATTCTCAAGAAAAAATTGTGTTTTATTTTCTTACCCCAATAAATCCAAGACCAAAATTTTGTTCAGATGTAAGCTTTCAAGAAATTTCATCTCACATAAATGACAACTTATTGTAAAAATTTCAAATACATCGTAACGGTGGAAGCCATGCATGCTTATATCCTGCTACGCCCGTCTAATCTTTTAAAAGTTACGGGTGAAGTTAAGTTACAAAATAATACAATCTTAAACCAAATAATGAAATTTTTAACTAAAAGAGGTGAATTCTGAACCCAAAATGTAATTGTAATCTACTCAATTGAAAAGAATTAACTTTCAATGAAAAATAGTTTGATTTTCAATTTTATTTCTATTATCAGTTTTAGGTAAAAATAATTAATTATAAAGTAAATTTGGCTTGTATGTACATACCTATCATTGTACCAGAACTAGCGTTTTTTGTTATGCAATGGCGGTGGAAATTGAAGCCGCAAGGTAATTTTGTTCTTTTCCACATTTAAATGGTAATCCAATTTTGCCATTTTCCTGTGTCTAAAGCAAGGCAATTTCTTATGTATTCCTTATTCCTTGTGGTTTCTCGCCTTTTACTGCTTTTTTCTAACAAGAAATCCTCGTAATTTGACCTTTTATCATAAATGGAGAATTCAACTGTATCTTGACTTAAAGAAGAATTTTCCTGATCACTTGATACATTGACACTGTCATAATTTTCGATCACTAACTGCATCACTGGTTTTCTTTAATATCACATACTCTACTATATAAAGTATTTGGTTTAAGTTTTTCACCCAACGCCTGCGAAAACGTCATCCGAATTTTGTCCTCCTTATTTTTTAAGATTGTCAGGTTATCGTCGCAATATAAGCGGGATTTCCAGCTTTCGTAAGCTTCCTCCAAATCATCTTGAGGAAGTTTACGTTTTCGTCCACGATAACACGCACTCATTTTTATTTATCACAAATTTATTATAGAAAATGGACACACAATTATACCGGACTGATGGAGAAAATTTTTACTCGAAATACAAAGTGAAACTGCTGAAGATTAGCAAAGATCTTCTTCTTCTTCTTTGGTTCCCGCTGTGGGGAGAATATAGCCTTAGGTCTGGAGCGTACTCCGTTGCTGTAAAAAGCGTCGACCTATCTGGCCACGTCTAGTAGGTTAGGTTAATCCAAATACGACGGTCCAGCCAGCAGTCGAAACTGCGCACTGGCGCTATTCCTCAGTGGTCACGCATTCAACGTGAAACCCGGGAAATGAGATTCCGTTTAAAAAAAAAAATTTATTTTATTTTATTATTACTTATTTATTTTATATAAGTAAGCTGCAATTTCTCAGAAAACGTGCTATTAAGGATGTTGTATGACTGGATGGATTGTGTAGTATAGATTCGACATTGTAAGGAGGAAATTTCTTTTTTCTAATAAGAGATTTCTCTAAGGTATTTCTATGCTCTGTAAATTGAGGACAAGACCAAACCACATGGTTAATATCCTCATCTACTTCACCACAAAAAAGGCATTCACTGTACTCTAAAAGATTTTTCCTAAATAAACTATGAGCTAATCCATAATGATTAGATCTAATTCTAGCTATTGTCACGATATCTCTTCTCGTTGCTTGCAATTTAGTGAACCATGGCTGTCTTGTTTCTAGGTAATAGTTATCAAAGTAATGCTTTCCTGTAATAGAACTTTTCTGAATCCAGGTATCTTTAGATCGATTAAAAGCATTCTCATATATCATTTGATAAAGATCTGTGTGAGGGATTAAATAATGAAGGTCTTCACCTTCCGTAGCACCTGCCTTGGCTAAGTTGTCAGCCACTTCGTTGCCATGAATTCCTTTATGTGCAGGGATCCAAACAAGTTCTATAATAACTTCACTGTTTTTAGCAATGTGTAATAAATTATAAATTTTGTATATTAGGTATGAAGTAGAAGAAAACGTGTTAAAACTCTGACAGGCCTGAAGGACACTTCGAGAGTCTGAGAATATTATAGAATGA
>JAABKJ010004064.1:0-24900 GCA_011634705.1 Andricus grossulariae
AGAAAGAAGTTAATTTACCAACAAAAATAGAAAAGCTATATTTTCAGTTAAAAAATTAATTTTAAACCCAAAAAAAAATTATCAACAAAATAGGTACATTTTCAAACAAAAAAGTAAATTTTCAACAAAGTGGTTCAACCTTTAACCAAGTAATTAAATTAATTTTCTACCAAAAAAGACTAATTTTCAACTAAATACATCAATTTTGAAACAAATGGTTGAATTTTCAATTGAAAAGGAATAATTTTTCAACCAAACATGGAAAATTTTAAATTTCAGTGAAGTAATAAATTTAAAAAAAGATTTCGCAACTAAATAGTCAAATTTACAATTGAAGAGATGAGTTTTCCACTTAAATAATAAACATGCACTTCAAAAATTTATTTTTAACAAAGTTGTATAACTTTTAACCAAAAAATATAATTTTTCAACCAAGACGACAAATTTTATATAAAACAGTTGAATTTTCAACCCGCAAATATTAATTTTCTAACGAAAAGACGAATTTTCAACAAAATGTTTAATTTTCAACACAAGGGATGAATTTCCAACTAAAAAGATGAATCTTCAATCAAAAAATATGATTTATTGATAAAGTAGTTCAATTATCAATTACAAAAAATAAAAGAAGAATTTTCTATAAAAAAGTTGAATTTTCAACCCAAAAATAAATATTTTCAACAAAAAAGTTAATTTTCCAACTAAAATTGAAAGCTACATTTTCAGATAAAAAATTAATTTGAAACCCAAAAAAAATTATCAACAAAATAGTTACATTTTCAACCAAAAGCCTTTAAACAAAAAAAATAAATTTTCAACAAAGTGGTTCAACCTTCAAACAATTAATTAAATTAATTTTCTACCAAAAAAGACTAATTTTCAACTCAATACATAAATTTTGAAACAAATAGTTGAATTTCCAATTGAAAGGAAATAATTTTTCAACCAAACATAAAAAATTTGAAATTTCAGTGAAATAATGAATATGCACTTCAAAAAATTAATTTTTAACAAAAAAGTATAACTTTTAACCAAAAAATATAATTTTTCAACCAAAACGAAGAATTTGATATAAAACAGTTGAATTGTCAACCCGCAAATATTAATTTTCTACCAAAAAGACGAATTTTCCACGAAAAGTTTAATTTTCAACCCAAGAGATGAATTTTCAACTAAAAAAATGAATCTTCAACCAAAAAATATGATTTATTAATAAAGTAGTCCAATTGTTATTTTCAACAAATAAAACATGAATTTTCTGTAAAAGAGTTGAATTTTCAACCCAAAAATATGAATTTTCAGAAAAAAGTTAGTTTTCCATTAAAAAAGTAAAAACTACATTTTCAGTTAAAAAAATTAATTTAAAGCAAAATAAAAAGATTTTTGAACAAAGTAGTCAATCTTTTAACCGTCGAGATAAATTTTCAACTAAAATTATGAAAATTTAGTGAAGTAATCCAATTTTCAGTTAAAAAATTAATTTTCAGTCAAATAAATCAATTTTCGATTTAAATGATAAATCTTCTACCAAAAAATTATTTTTTAACAAAGTGGTTCAACCTTCAACCAAGTAATTAAATTTTCAACAACAAAAAAAATGAATTTTTAACTAATAATGTAATAGAAGATATTTGAAACAAACAAACACATTTATTTTAAATAAAAAACAGTTTAATTCAACTAAAAACGACAAATTTTACAAAAAAAACAGTTTAATTCAACCAAAAAGGATAAATTTGACAAAAAAACAGTTGAATGCTCAACCAAAGAAGATCAACTTTCCACTAAAGAGTTGCATTTTTAACCAAAAAATACGAAATTTCTACCAAAAAGCGATGAATTTTTAAGTCTTAAAGACGAATTTTCAAAAATAAAAAGTTGTATTTTCAACCCAAAAAGAGGTATTTGCAACAAACAAGTTGATTTTTTAACTAAAAAGGATGACTTTTTAACAGAGTTGTTGAATTTGCAACCAAATAATAAAATTTGTTGATTAAATCAAAACTTCATTTTCAAAATTCCCTAACTGTACCGTTACCAATTTTTTATTTTCTCTTACCATTAATATTCAAATACCATAATCCTAATTTTGTAACATTTTTAAAATAGCATATTTTATAAGCCGGATAAAATCACTTGAAACTAAAATTGAAGAATATCAAATTTTTTATTCTTGACATTTATTTAAAATGACTCTTATAGAAATTCCCTAACTTTGCCAAGATTTTTTTCAAAATATCTGACTCTTCCGTGATTTTTCTTGATCAATAAAAATTCCCTGGCCCTAAATTCGATGGCCCTAAATCAGTTTTTTGAGTAATTATTATTTTATTAATTTGTATTTTATTAATTTTTACTTTAATAATTGTTTAGTAAAGCTGAATAGCTTTCTACATGTTATTAAATTCAGAGGAGAATTCCCGGTCGGAAATGTGCTTGTTTTCAGTTTCAGTTGAAGATCGAGTTTTATTTTCAACTCTGGCAATCGTGGAAAATTATATTATGAAAATATGATATTATGAAAACTCAGCGATCGAGATACCTGGAATGTATTCGCCTATTCTAACATAACACAGCTTGGAGCCGTTTACTGAGTAAGCATCTCTTCTCCTTGTCTAAATGCAATGTAGCTATTCGAGGATTATTTTTAAACTCGAAATTGCATTTTTATCGCAATCCGCAGTCAAGCCTGGTGCAATTTTAGATTGGTGTCACATTTGTTTGATCTATAAATAGTAATTTCGATTTTACAGAACGTTTTTTTGATCTTTTGCAAAATTTCCATTTTGAAAATTTTTCATTGTGAAAGTATAGGTATATGCAGCTACGTAAATAGAAACGGAAAAAGGTCCGACTTCTTTCTCCCATCGAATTTCAAAGAGGATTTCTTTCGTTTCTGGCTTAAGTGCGGATTGCGATAAAGAAGACAATTTTTTATCGCAATCCGCAGTCAAGCCTGGTCCAACTTTAGTGTCACTTTGAGATTGTCAACTTCCACAACCATTTCCTCAAACATTGATCACTTTTTTGGCCTCAATTCAACAACACTTCGGCTCAGGAGTGGACATTTGTTTTATCTATAAATAGTAATTTCGAATTTACAGAGCGTTCTTTCACTTTTTTGCAAAATTTTCATTGTGAAAGTATACATCTATACACGTTTCCGGCTTGACTGCGGATTGCAATAAAGGCAATTTTATTTTTTATCGCAATCCGCAGTCAAGCCTGGTAACTTTAGATTAGTGTCACTTTGAGATTGTCAACTTCCACATCCATTTCCTCGAACATTGATAACTCTCTATAAATAGTGATTTCGATTTTACGGAATGTTTTTTCGCTCTTTTGCGAAATTCCCATTTTGTTCTCTATCTTGAGGAACATGATCTGCGTGCTGTAGTCGTAGGTTTTTTCTAGATTTTTTCATTGTGAAAGTATATATGTAGGTACGTGAATAGGAACAGAAAAAGGTCCGAGTTCTTTCTCCCATCGAGATTCAAGGAGGATTTCTTTCTTTCCTTCATACGCTTTTCATTTTTCCTTGCTCGGAAATCCGATAATACGTTTCGTGCCGCAATTTTATTCCGTACGGTCACCCAACCCACTGATAATAAAACAACGATACTCAAGAGTCTCAGGTTACGCATGTACGATTACAACCGGAAGTTTACCATTCACTCAGAAAAAAGACTCATCGATTGAAAGAAAATCTCTTTTAGTCAACGAAAAATATTCATTGGCTCTCGGAGAAAAATTTCTGCAATTCAAAGGAATTCAGTACACTTTTTTTAATATAATAAATTCAGTTGTGATATAAAACTTTAATAACAAATGAATTATCGGTTGTGCTGATAGCGTCGCATTGCAACGCGTACAAAATCTGTTTATGCAAAAGGGAAGCTCTTGTTGCACTAACTTCTTCCCAAATCTTATTTTAAAGCGATAAATAACCTAGGATACTGCGAAGATCCATTTTTTCCATGCAGAATTCCAATTACGAGTTATCCTCATTATCATCCGTTCTGCTGGTAGCGGCGCATTGCAACGCGTACAAAAGGGAAGCTCTTGTTGCACTACCTTTCTCCTAAATCTTGTTTTAAAGCAATAAATAACCAAGGATACCTTAAATATCAACTTGTTCCATGCAGAATTCAAATGAGTTTTTATCGGTTGCGCTGGTAGCACCGCATTGCAACACGTATAAAATCTGTTTACGCAGAAGGGAAGCATGTCTTGTATTTCTTACCTCCCAAATTTTGTTCTGAAGCGATAAATAATCTAGGATACTGCGAAGATCCATTTTTTCCTCGCAGAATTCCAATTACGAGTTATCCTAATTATCATCGGTTCTGCTGGTAGCGGCGCATTGCAACGCGTACAAAAGGGAAGATCTTTTTGCACTACCTTTCTCCTAAATCTTGTTTTAAAGCGATAAATAACCAAGGATACCTTAAATATCAATTTGTTCCATGCAGAATTCGAATGATGAGTTTTTATCGGTTGCGCTGGTAGCGCCGCATTGCAACACGTATAAAATCTGTTTACGCAGAAGGGAAGCATGTCTTGTATTTCCTACCTCCCAAATTTTGTTCTGAAGCGATAAATAATCTAGGAGACTGCGAAGATCCATTTTTTCCTCGCAGAATTCCAATTACGAGTTATCCTAATTTTTATCGGTTGTGCTGGTAGCGCCGCATTGCAACGCGTATAAAATCTGTTTACACAGCTGAAACAAGTTACGCGAGGGTGCAGTGAAGCACTTCCCGGCAAACAAGTGCGGGGATTGGCCTTGGAAATTTATTAACCGGAAAAGGCCGAATTTGCATAAAATCCGGGAGGTTACTTCCGGTCCCCGGCGTGCTGCCTCGATTGCTTGTGCGAATTATTCGGATTCAGAGGGGTACACAAGTACCTAAGGGTTGGAGGAAATTCTTTGAATATATTGCGCGTTGAGTTCACACAGAGCACCCCAAACGGATACATTCCTAATGCATCGCTGAATTTGACTGTCATTAGTGGAATGTGTATTAGGGTGAGTCGAAACACCCGAATTTTCAAAATTCCCTGATTTTCCGTATTCTACAGATTATCCTTTTTTCTCTCGAAGCTATTTTTCCGTCAAATTGTTTCTGTTTTGTTTTAAAATTAAAAAACTGGAATACAATCGGATTGTCTCAGTCTATCTCACATGGTAAAAAGAGAGGTCCGATCTACTTCAAGCATGATTTTCTGTTAAATAATTTCTTCGTATGTCTGGTTATGAAACTGCGTTGTGCGCATTATGCGTGCTATACGCAAAAGTGCGTGCTTCCCACTTTAAGTATTTTGCGAGTTGTTTTGTTCCAAAAGTGATCTGCTTTTGGATGCTGCTGTCTTCAAATGGTTTTATCAAGCTAGCGACAGAGTATCTGGACCGATTATTGAAGAGAAAGCTCTCCTTTTAAACGAGATGCAAAAATGTTTCTCCTTTAAATATATTGGAAACAAATGTGAATCATCGGGCCAAATCATAAATGTAGTTACCGTTTTCTTGTTTTGCACGGCAGTACTTTAAATCCACTTTCCAAATCCCATTTTCACTTTTAAATCTTGATTTCCTCCGTAAAATGGGTTTTTTCCATACGAGCAAATCGTATTGTGACAAAAGCTCGTATTTGATCACATTGGAAGTTATTTCCGGCGTGCGTTCTCGTTCGAATCGTGATTTTTAGGCATTCAGAATGAATCCTGAGCGGAGAGTAGTTTCGCCTTTACGAGCGAAGCAAGAAAGACATACGTAAATCCGGTCATCTTCTTGCAGTAAAGTGATCTATAAAATACGGAAGTACCAAAACACGAATTGTCGAATAGCTTCTTAATGAAATTCCACGCACCCGCACGCCAAACGAAATTACTAGCTGCTTTAATTTAGGGCCCCTCTGAGGAAAATGTACCGGAAAATTGCAGCCCGGATGTTATGAGGTAGATGTTGGAAATCTCTAATGCTGAACAATTATACCTACCTCAACGTTAATTCCGAAATGTTTAGAGCAGATTTGCGAACTAGTTAAAAGCTTATAAATTGTACATTCAACTTGTTCAAAATACGGGGCTTTTCCGCAAATGGAAATAATTAGTTTGTATATGGAAGGATTGTTATACAAGTTTATGAGCTTTCATAGTGAATTTAAAATATAAATGTTTGTAGAAGCATCCACTAGAAGCCCGCAATTATAATCTTGTAACAATTTTAACATAGAATCTCTTATGGACGAAATGGAACAATTAGAAATTTATTTATTTTAACTAAAAGAGACCGTTCTACCTTGAAAGATAACTTTTTAATAAAATAATTAAATTTTCAACAAAATAATTAAATGTAAAAACTCCACAGATGAATTTTTAACCAAAGAGTCGAATATTCAAACAAAGAAGATTAAATTTTAACCAAAAATAATTACATTTTCAAAAAATATATATATATATAAATACACGAATATTCAACAAAAGAGTTGAATTTTCGACCATAAGATGACTATCCAAAATATTGAATTTTCAACAAAATAGTTAAATTTTTAGATAAATAGTTGAACTTTCAACCTACAAAGAGGCTGAATTTTCAAACAAATAATCGGATATTCAAGAAAAAAATTCGAATGGTTTAGAAAAAAGTTTAATTTTAAACCCGAATAGATGAATTTTCATCAAAAGGATGAATTCTCAACAAAAAACGGAAATAGTTGATATTTCAACAAGAAAAGGTTAAATTTCAACCAAAAGAGATTAATTTTAAAGGAAAAATACGAATTTTCAACAAAGAAGGTTAATTTTTTACATAAAAGAACAATTTTCAACAAAATACATGACTTTTCGAGCAAATAGTTGAATTTTCAATTTAAACGAGATAAGTTTTTCACCAAAAATCTAATGATATTTCCTGAAATCCTACAAACTTTATTAAAATACCTAGGAAGTTTTTAAAATTCCTTAAAATCATTGAAATCGTGAGAAATATTAAATAAAAATCCTTGCAAATTCCTTTGAATTTTTTAAAATACCTTAAAATCATTCAAATTCTTTGAGATCCGTTCAAAATATTGAAATCAATTACAAATTCCTCAGAATCTTCTTAATTTCCCTAAAAATTTTCAAATCCTTTGAAATCCGTTAAAATGCCTTGAAAGCTCTTAAAAAATTCCTTGGAATTTTTTTGAAATACCTAAACATTTTGAAAACTTTTTGAAATCCCTTGAAAATTTCTTGGAATTTTTAAAAACGCCCTAAAATTTTTTTAATTCTTTGAAATGCCTTCAAATTATTGAAATCTATTCAAAATGCCTTGAAATCTTTTAAAATGCCCAAAAATATTTAAAATCCTTTAAAATCTTTTGAAATACCTTTAAACTTTTCAAAGCTTTTGAAAATTACTTGAAAATTTTAAAAATACCGTAAAATCCTTAAAAATCCTTTGAAATCACTTCAAATTAAAACTAGGATATAAACTAAACTAAAGATATTAAAACTAGCCTACGATATTTCAAATTCTGTAAAATCTTTTAAAATACTTCGAAATTTTTTAACGCTCTTGAAAATTCCTTAGAATTTTAGAAAATACCCTAAAATTGTTTGAAAAATCTTTTGAAATCCCTTCAAATTATTGAAATAAATTAAAACTTCTTTAGAATCTTTCAAAATATCCTAAAATCTTCCAAATACTTCTAAATATTTGGAAATGCCATTAAAATATAAGATCCTGTGAAATTACATTAAAAATGATATTTCCTGAAATCCTGGAAAATTTATTAAAACACGTTCAGAGCTTTTGAAATCACTTGAAAACATTGAAATCTTTAGAAATCTTATAAAATCTTGGAATCTTTTAAAATATTGTAAAACCTTATAGATCCCATACAATCTTCCCATAGCTTCCGAAATTCTAATAAATGCCATTAAAACCCCATGCAATTTTTTTAATCCTTTGAAATCATTCAAATCCTTAGAAATTCCTTGAATTTTTTTTTATCTATTGAAAAATTATCGGAATTTTTAAAAATAACCGATGATATTTCAAATTCTTTGAAATTTTTTGAAATCCCTTTAAACGTTTTAAAGCACTTTTAATTTTTTTTTGAATTTTTGAAAACACCCTAAAATCTTTAAAATCCTTTGAATCTTGTAAAATACCCTAAAATATTTCAAAATAATTCAAAAATCTTTATAAATGGGTATAGCCCCAAATCCAAAAGCCAAAAAGTCACTGAAATCACTGTGTGGCAGCTCTTTAAGAAATACCCCGACTTTTGCTATTTTTGTTCAAAATCCTTGACTATCCCTGACCAAAAAAATTTCCTGACTTTTTCCTGACTTCCACGTTTTCCCTGATATATTTCCGAAAGAAAACGCAGAAAAATTTAACAGACCATTTCCATGTATCATTCATTGGATTACTATTACACCGCAGCATCCATAGCAATGAGATTCTTTTTCTTCTACGGAGCATGCAACCACTGCAGAAGCATTTTGCAGACGCCCCAGCTAAGCCTATAAATCGTGACCATTATTCTCGGAAAAATTATCGTTTTGCTATTTCCGGCCTCGCGGGTCGATCCATTCGCCAGAGACTCCTAAAACTAAGCTTAAGTGCCCGATAACGACTAATGCTTCTGCTATATATGTCACCATGAGACTAAGTTCAATGACATGAAGGACACACCGAGTCTGTAAGGGCATTTACTTGAATCCGGTTTTTTTTCTTCTCTCCAACCTATTTTTCAGTAAAACTGTTTCTATTTTGTTTTAAAATTAAAAAAAAAACTATGATCATAATGCGTCTGGTAAAGGCGACCAAGCAGGGTGCGTCGGATGGTAGAAAAGTTTTCTGCAGTATCTATTGTTCACTCTGCTAATGTCACCATGAAAATGTTTCTATTTTTTGAACTTAAAACTTTTTCTATTTTGTTTTAAAATTTAAAAAAGTACGATTATAAAGCGTGTGGTAAAGGCAACCTAGCAGGGTTCGTCGGATGGTAGAAAAGTTTTCTGAAAGGTCTATTTGGGTCTTATTTCTTGCATACGTATCCTAAATATTATTCTTTTTCTTCGTTCCAACCTATTTTTTAGTAAAACTGTTTCTATTTTGGTTCAAGATTAAAAAACAACTATTATAATACGTCTGTTAAAGATGACCTAGCAGGGTGCGTCGAATGGTAGAAAAGTTTTCTGCAGTATCTATTGTTCCTTCTGCTAATGTGACCATGAAACTCAGTTCAATGACATGAAGGACACACCAAGTATTTTAGGGCATTCACTTGAATCCAGTTTTTCGGTGTCTAATTTCTTGCATACGTATTCTAAATATTATTCTTTTTCTTCTTTACAATCTATTTTTTAGTAAAACTGCTTCTATTTTGTTTAAAAAATAAAAAACTACGATTATAATGCGTCTGGTAAAGGCGACCTAGCAGGGTGCGTCGGGTGGTAGGAAAGTTTTCTGCGGTATCTATTGTTCACTCTGCTAATGTCATCATGAAAATGTTTCTATTTTTTAAACTTGAAACTGTTTCTATTTTGTTTTAAAATTAAAAAACTACGATTATAATCGGTCTGGTAAAGGCAACCTAGCAGGGTGCGTCGGATGGTAAAAAAGTTTTCTGAAAGGTCTATTTGGGTCTAATTTCTTGCATACGTATTCTAAATATTATTCTTTTTCTTCTCTCCAACCTATTTTTTAGTAAAACTGTTTCTATTTTGGTTTAAGATTAAAAAATTACGATTATAATCCATCTGTTAAAGATAACATAGCAGGGTGCGTCGGATGGTAGAAAAGTTTTCTGCAGTATCTATTGTTCCTTCTGCTAATGTCACCATTAAACTAAGTTCAATGACATGAAGAACATACCGAGTATTTTAGCATTTTAGGGCATTCACTTGAATCCGGATTTTCGCACTCTAATTTCTTGCATACGTATTCTAAATTTTTTTTTCTTCTCCCCAACCTATTTTTCAGTAAAACTGTTTCTATTTTGTTTTAAAATTTAAAAAACTACAATTATAATGCATCTGGTAAAGGCGACCTAGCAGGGTGCGTCGGATGGTAGAAAAGTTTTCTGCAGTATCTATTGTTCCCTCTGCTAAAGTCACAATGAAACTATGTTCAATGACATGAAGTACCTATTTTTTAGAAAAACTGTTTTTATTTTGTTTTGAAATTAAAAAAACTACGATCATAAAGCGTCTGGCAAAGGCAACCTAGCAGGTTGCGTAGGATGGTAGAAAAGTTTTCTGCAGTATCTATCGTTCCCTCTGCTAATGTCACCATAAAACTGTTTCTATTTCCTAAACTTGAAGCTGTTTCTATTTTGTTTTAAAATTAAAAAACTACGATTATAATACGGCTAGTAAAAGTAACCTAGCAAGGTGCGTCGGATGGTAAAAAAGTTTTCTGCAGTATCTATTGTTCCTTCTGCTAATGTCACAATGAGATTATGTTCAATGACACGAAGGACACACCGACTATTTAAGAACATTCACTTGAATCCGGTTTTCCGGGGTCTAATTTCTTGCATACGTATTATAAATATTCTTTCTCTTCCCTACAACCTATTTTTTAGAAAAACTGTTTCTATTTTGTTTTAAAATTAAAAAACTACGACCATAATGCGTCTGGTAAAGGCAACCTAGCAGGGTGCGTCGGATGGTAGAAAAGTTTTGTGCAGTATCTATTGTTCCTGCTATCACCAAGGTTTTACACTTTTTTCACCACTTCTTCACATTCGTCATACTTTAAATAATAAAATTAAAAAAAATGCAGATTAACGACCGGAATAATGGATACTGCCGAAAACTTTCCTACCATCAGACGCGCTGCGTAAACCAAAGAAAGCTAACATGAAACACCGTGCTAGATTGACTTCTACCAGGCGCATTATGAGTGCACTTTTTTAATTTTTTAAACAGAATAGAAAGAGACTTACTAAAAAAATATTTTCGAGAAAAAAAAAATTTATAATATGTACACCAAAAATTAGATCAAAATATTCAACCTGAAATCTTGATACTTGATATTTTAAGCAGTAGCCTCACACATCGCATATCACAAAGCTTAAATAAATAAAACCTCTAAAAAATATGTGAAATTCTCCAGCACTTTATTTTATGCGGAAGCCTGCAAGGATTTTATATGGATTTATAAGGAGTGTATAGGAATTTTTTATTGCACATCAATTTGATTTTAACTAGATATTCTGCATTAATGATATGCTAATTCCATGTTAATGTCGACGGAAAACCGGTCACAAGTTAGAATACAAAAATTAGACGATTTTTCATCGTAAAACGAATATTTTAACCGGGGCTTTTATCGGAATAACGTAAAAATAATAAGGGTGCTTCAATGAGAAAATGAGGAGAGGATTTTTTCCAATATATTGTGATACTCTTTTAGTTTTCAAATTCAAGTATTTGGTTCAAAATTCAACTACTTGGTTGAAAAATCATGTATATTTTTGAAAATTCATCTTCTTGGGTTGATAAATCAACTTTTTCGTTGAAAATGCCATTTTTAGCCGCAAATGTTGTTTTCCATAGTATATAGATAATGCACCAAAATATGAACGAGATTTTTGACTCTACTGGGTGGTCCAGAATTTTTCGGAAGCTACCACCAATGTCACGCTACATTACATCTCCAACAACAATGCCCAACACGAGCCGGAAGTAAGGCACCGTCACAAAAGCGTTACGCGTGCATCGAATAAATTACGTTGGTTTACATTTTTATAGTCTCCTGAATAGATGTGACACGCTTATTTAGGGAGTCTGCGATTCTTCGTGGGAAGGATGAATGGAAAAAATAAATAAAATTTGAAAAAAACGGTAGAGAATATGTATGGCGTGTGCGAAAATGAAAGGCAAAAAGCACGTTTCAAACATTTTCGAAAGCTTACAACTTGATTGTTAATTAAACCGTTTGTACTCATTTCTATACATCAAAGCTTTCCTGATTCATAAAGCAATTTATAGCCATTTGTTAAAATTTTCTGCGACAGAGAGTCAATTAATAATGCAGATTTTATTCAATGCTGATCCAAATGGTAGCATTTTATGCTATTTTTTGCCTTTCTTATTCCCGGTTATTACTTGAAAAGCATGTTGTATAATTATAATGCGCCTGGCAAAGGCAACCTAGCAAGGTCCATCATGGTAGCTTTCTGGTTTACGCAGGACGTCGGATGGTAAGAAAGTTTTCACGCTCGGGTTTCCGCAGCGCGTCGGATGGTAAGAAAGTTTTTTTTTTCCTGAACATTCCAATGGAAGGTCAAGAGAATTTCGGAAAATGTTCCAGGACGGTTCCTGGAATTCGGTGAATGTCTGCGTATCAGAGAACATTTCAAATGCTTGAAACTTGATTGTTAATTAAATCGTTTGTACCATTTTTTATAAAAAAAAAGCTTTCCTAATTTATCAAACAATTTATAGCCATTTGTTACAATTTTCAGCGACAAAGAGTCGATTAATAAAATGCAGATTTTATTTAATAATAATCCAAACGGTAGCACTTTATGCCATTTTTCCCCCTGTTTTATTACCAGCTTTCTCTAGAAAAGCATATTGTTCGATTGAAAAATAAGAATCATTGGTTGTCGTTCGCCTTCGAAGATTGATGAAAAGAAGCTCAGAAACAGATTTTCTTCTCCAGGAATGGGGAAGTATTATATGTGCTATAATGTTTAAATCCATCTTATGACGGACATTGATTTTAGATAAAAGATAAGTTATCGTGGTTTCAACGACCCCGGAATAATCAATACTATACAGATTATACTATTATAGAATTTCCTGAAAATACATCATTCTACGGATTAACAGATGTGCGTTATTTATAAATGCATACAATTATATATTATTTACTTTCGTGTTTCTCGATATAGAATCAAGAGGATCAGTGTCAGTTCGCTCATTAGTGAAAAAGAAGATAAAAATAAAAGAAGCTTTTTGTTAGCAGACTGATGCATTCACAAATCTAACAAACATCTAATAAAAAAAATTTATTGTAAATTTTATAAATATTTAATCGAGGGTTTTAGGCACATCCGAGAATTGGATAGAAACCCTTTTTTGCACATAGTCATAAATTACAAAAAATTTTCTACATCCATACATTTTCTGAAAAATTGAGATTGCATTCGATAATGGAAAGTTCAATTAAGAACAGAACACCATTTGTTCTGAATACTTCGATATCTGTTTTTTTTTTCTTCTTTTTTTTTCTTGTTGCGAAAGAATCAATTCGCGCGGAAGGGGTGGAGTGTATCGAATGCTTCACTAGAGCAGAAGTAACTTTCATAGCTTCTGAAGCGATACGAAAGCACAGAGTGCAATCAGTACATTGATTGCAACCCTAAATTATTGATTTGTTCTTTTTTCGCCATATAATTCTTGACAAATTGCAAGCTAATAAATGAAAAAGAGCTAAAAGAGAGGAATTTAATAAGGAACTTTAATTTGTTAATTAAGCGCGTATAAACTTTTCTACTTCGCGAATGCAATATACTTGGTTAGTTTCTACTTTTGTACATAATACTTGGACAAAATTTTGCATCCCTTTGCGATTCCTCAAGCACCCTACTGTTTTACGAGATGCACTGCGAAACAGTAAAAGGTCATTTAATTAGGCAGCATTCCTAATTAAATGAAGTACTAAAGTGTTACGTCTGTCGAGTTGCTCGGAAAAAAATTTGGTCTTCCTTTACGAGTTCTGCTTTATTTAGTTTCTTGCTTCGAATTTAATTCGCCCTAATGGTTTTATAAGCGGAATCCAACAATTTCAGATTCAAATTTATTTACTTTGACCAAAAAATGAGACGCAAAACTTTTTTCAAATAATCTTTTATTTCATCGAAATGAATTTATTAGGTTTTGTTCAATTAGTCCTCAATTAGGAAATTTAATTTTGCTATGATGTGGGTGGTATTTGGTCCTTTTAGCGAACCCCAGAGTAATTGGGCATGAAAACGGCCGACAATCGAAGTGAAGCTTCACGCGTTCGCCGTCCACTCACTAAATTAATTTTCTCTTAGCGGTTCATCACACTTTCCAATTGCATCGAGAAATCCCAAATTAGATTCAGAATAAGTGTGAAAATCGTTTAATCAAAATAAAACCTTTTCGAAGCATTTTCTTTCATTAGAAAAAAATACATTTTTTAGAAAATGGCTTTTAAATATTCTGTTTTATCCTGGTACTTTAGTAACTGGATGTAATTTATAAAGTTTTTAATATAACAAGAAAAAGAGGAACTGCTTTTTCTGGATGACGTCATAAAATGATATTGCGCAATCGTTAGTAACGAATTTTGCGTAAACAACTTCAAGGTTATTAACTATCTCAATTAGTATAGTTATGAGAAAATAAAGGATGAGTTATTGCTTCCTTATAGATAATAAATTAAATAAGAAAATTCCTTTCTTTATTCAATTAGTGCGCAAAAGATGCAGATGTATAAGTTTAATTTGATATGAGGTAAGTATTACATACTGTTTTGTCTATAAATTTGATTTATTGCTTTCTCTCTAAATGAAAAATTTAGGATAGAGTTAATTAGAAAACAAATTTTTGGACAGAATAGAATGGCATACTGACTCCGAATGAAATTGCATTTGCACACCTGTATCTTTTGCGCATTAAATAAATAAAGACAGGCATTTTTTAATTAAATGTATTATCTATAAGGAAGCAATGAATCTTCCTTGTTTTTTGTCGTAACTATACTAATTAGGATAATAAATAACTTTGAATTTGTTTACGCAAAATTCGTTTCTCGCGACTGCGTAATACAATTTTATAACGTGACCGAGAACACTCTAAAAATTTAGCACGGATACAAACCACTTCAGCTATAGAACTTTTTCGATATCGTGACCATTCCACAATACAAAGCTAAAGCGGTTCATGTCCATGCTAAGTTTATAGAATATTCTCAAAGGTTACCGAAGACGATATAAAATGATATTGCGCAATTGTGAGTACCGAATTTTTCGTAAACAACTGCAAGGTTATTAATTATCTCAATTAGTATAGTTATGAGAAAAACGAGGACGACTTATTGCTTCCTTATAGATAATAAATTAAATGGAAAAATTCCTGTCTTTATTTAATTAGTGCGCAAAAGATGCAAATGTACAAGTGTAACATGGTATAGAAAAAGTATTACATACAGTTTTCTCTATAAATTTTATTTATTGCTTTCTCTCTAAATGCCAAATTTAGGATAGAGTTAATTAGAAAACAGATTTATAGACAAAGCCTGAGAAAACTTGTTTTAGAAGCAAAAGAATTTAGTGAATTCACGCAGATGAAATATTATTTGACTTTAATACAGTCATTTTTCCCAACGTATAAATTTTTCCACTTTCGTATTTATTCAATTTCTCTAGAGTTTCTGGTTAAAAAGGATCGTCGATATGCATGAAAAAAGGGAAATGTAGGGTGCTTTTACGTTTGGGATGAGCAGCGAACAGATTCAATTCCAAATTCAATATCTTTTATAACGACTCTAGTGATTCATTTTCAAACCCGTAACCCGGAAGTTTTGACGACGAAGAAGAACGCTATCCCGAAATCGCTTCAATAGGAGAGCTCTCAAGATCTCGTAAAATCCCAAACTGAACGAGTCTTCTTAGCCACGTTATCATCAAGCTTGAGAGAATCGTCCGGAAGTTATGAAATGCCGGGAAGGAAATGAATTTTGGGTTCAATCAGTACTCGCCGGGACTCGGGTACTTTTTTTTGGTTTTTTGACTACCCTCAGAAAATCTCCTTTGGTGGGATTATGCGTGATTCCTTTGTGTAATCATCATCGCGATCTTGCCCCCTCTTTGAATATACTTATCTCCGAGTCCTTCTCTACCACCCCCTAAACTTCACATCTCTCAAACCCGTTTTAACTTTAACCCTCCAGGGTCGCTGACGAGCTACTCGCGAGCTTTATCTAACTTTCCTCGACAACTCGCATCATTTCTAACCCTGTCCACCCACCACCCTTCGCTTTTCTCTAGTGGTTTAGTCTCCCTATCTCATCAAGCTCGATACTTTCTGAATAAAAGCCTTTGAATTGTGTCGACCAGATTAGAGCAGTCAGAAAGTTTCTTCATCGCTTCGTCGCATTTCATTTCAGCCCCGAGATTTTGAATCACTACACGGAAAAAAATGTAGAAATAAAAAAATCACGAACTTGTGTATAGGTCTTGAAAACGGAGAAAAAAGTGAAATAATTATTCTTATTTCTATAAGAAATATATACAGGCCTCGGACTCACTTCCGAGATCAAAAATAGTGTAAATAGTGTCACAAAATAAAAAAATAGTGTTAAAATAGTGTCATAAAATTTTGCATTTATTAAAAAATCCTAATATTTGAAAAGCATTCAAAATGAATGTCAATTTTTATCTAAAATATTATTCTTCAGTTCATAAATTATAAAAATTCTTATTTATTTAGGCACTTTTTCAAGTTAAATACGAACTGAATTAGTGGGATCCAATAAGAAAATCTAACTTTTACCAAAAATTAATTAAATACAACTTGGACTAACATCACATCTATTGTACACAATATTTAGTTGAAAATTTAATTAATTTGTTTTAAAAATTCTTTTCTGTTAGAAAATTAAACTTATTGGTTGGAAATTACACTAGTTGGTTACGAATGTATGTAGTTTGTTGAAAAATTCATCTTTTGTGATAGAAAATTAATCTTCTTGGTTAAAAATTTTTTGTTGTTTAAAAATGCAACTATTTTTTTAAAATTAAAACCTTTTTTTTTAATATAAACTATTACATTTTTTTGTTGAAAATTCAACTCCTTGGTTGAAAGTTGAACTACTTTTTTAAAAGTCCACTTTTTTGGTTTAAAGACTGTTTTTTATTGGAAATTCTTTTCTGGTAGAAAAATAATCTTCTTGATTGAAACTTCAACTATTTGATTAAAAATGTATTCATATGTTTGTTGAAAATTCATCTTTTATGGTAGAAAATTCATTTTTTTGGTTACAAATTCGTCTTCTTGGTTTTAAAATTCATCTCCTTTCTACATAGATTTTCTCTTTTTTGGTTATAAATGCAACTGAATGGTTAAAACATAATCTGTTTTGATTAAAAATGAAATTTTTTGCTGAAAATTCAACTGTTTTGTAGAAAATTCTCATTTTTGGGACGGAAATTCAACAATTTGATGAAAAATTTAACTATTTGGTGGAATATTGATGTATTTTGTCGAAAATTCGACTTTGTTGGGTTAATCCAACTATTTTTTATTTTTAAATAAAAAATCTTTATGTGATGAAATAACAAAACTCTTTAGGTTGAAAATTCAACTTCGTGATTGAAAATTTAACTACTTTCTTAAAAATTCACTTTCTTGGTAAAAATTCATAATTATAGTTGAAAATTTCAATTTTGTTTGGTTAAAAAATAATTTTTTAAATTGAAATTAACTTTTTTGTTGAAAATTCATATTCTTGGGTTGAAAAATTAACTTTTTAGTAAAAAAATTAAACTTTTCGTAGAAAACTCGTTTTCTTGATTGAAAATTAATCTTTTTGGTTGAAAATGCAATTTGGTTGAAAATGTATGCATTTTCTTGAAAATTCATCTTCACTGGTTTATCTGTGTTGGTTTGAGGATTCAACAATTTTGTTGTAAATTCGTCTTTTTTGGTTAAATTAAAGTGCCTCTGATTTAAAATGAAAATGTTGTTTTTGGTTAAAATAAAAACTATTGCATTTTTCGTTGAGAATTTATCTTTTTTGTTTGAAATTCATCTAAGTGGTTTAAAGTTAAAATACTTTTGCTAATGCATAAAAAATACTCAGATTCCCCCCCCCCCCCCCAATCAAACGCATTAGCGGAAAATTCTGAGGAAATAGTGTATTTAGTGTTATTTCTTTACAAATAGTAGTAAAATAGTGTAATCGCTCAAAAAAGTGTCAAATAGTGTGAATAGTGTAGTGAGTCTTAGGCTTGAAAATGGCTTCTTCGTTTGGCCTTAGTTTTTATAAAATCGGAATTTCCCGACGATTTCCAAAAGCCTTAAGGGGTCATTCAACTATCTCGGCAAAAAAAGGTGAGTTTCAAGAAATTTTGTCTCAACAACTAAATTATATACTTAAATAAAAATTTGAGAATTTATTTATGCTGTCTCAAAATGTACAAAAACAATTCTTTTACATTAAATTATTATTTGGTTTAGGTATTATTTAACAATAAACAAAGTGCCTAAAAAAAGGCATGTCCACTGTGTGCACGATATCTCCAGTCAGCATCATCTGAAACAAATAAATCAGTAATTTTCTTTATTTTTTCTCTTTTTTTGTAATTTAACAATAATAAAAATAAAAATGTAAAGAACCTCTTCGTTACTCTTTAGGTATTTATGTTTAGAATAAACTTAGAAAATTTGAAAGTAATCGTTTGAAAACTTTTTGAGAAATCGTGCGCGCAGAGCGCAAAAAAGTTGTTTCGAGAAAAACGCGTTTCAAGTTTTCGGAACATAAAAATTGTAAGAAAAGGTTACGTACATTTAATCAGCGATCCCTGCTCCATATAAATTCTCAAAAGTGCAATATTTTCTTCACATATACACATTTATAAATAAAAAGCAATAATTCCGGATATGCATCGAAAACAATTGCCATACAGAAAGACAGTGTGAAATTTTGATATGATATTTCTGAATATATAACCTGTCGAAAAATGCAAAAAAAAAGATTTTTCAAAAGTAAGATGGTAGAATGACCCCTTAAGGGGCTTCTTGCAGAGAACAGAAGTGCGAGAGGATTATGTTAGGGAGCAGATCGGGGCCGGGGGCGCATGCGCAGACGCAGAGTCATCGGATTGCCTTTCAGGCCCCTATTATAAAATAAAACAAGCTGGCTTACCTGGCCCACCTGGAGACACCGGGGCGGGGGGTCGACTATACGTTGACACAACTCATTTTTACGCGATATCCCACGCACAATGGGCGGCCGCTCTCGCCCAGATCACACCACCATCGTGTGTGTTTATACAACCAGGTTGAGTAATGGTGCGAGATCTCTGCTGGTTGGGACGGCAGGAGATACCAGATGATACCAGAAGATACCATCGGCTGAAGAAGATTCTAGTCGCCCGTGGTGATGATCCCTTTTGGTGTCCTCCAAGGCTCTGATCACGCGACGAATTTCGAAACACGCTTTTTTACCTTTTATTGGCTGCAATAAATCTTCATTTTCAGTTTCATCGATGGTGTTTGTTGTTTCGACACCGAACGTCTATTTTAGTATTTAAAATTTAATTCTCAACACGCACAGTGGGACAAAAAGAGTTTCTGTGGACAAATCAATTTTTCACCATCAAATGATGTCATTCGATTTGGACCTTTTTTTTTGAATAGAAGATTTTTAAATTTTGAAAATATTTGAGGATTAGGCGAACAAATTGTGATGAATGCATTTTTGAAAAATTTGGGATAACTGTTTTTGTATGTTTGGAATATCAGTAATTATGTGATCCAACTTAAGGTGCTTCAAATGCATAGGAGCGTCGCAAGATCCAAAATATGTCTACAAGGATGAATTGTATTAATATTTTTACCACATAATCAAAAGGCAATTATACCGATTTAGACAGTGTGCTTTTTCCGGAAAATATTTTTTTTTTGTAATTAACAATGGAGTATTTTTTTTTGCGTCTGAAACCGGAAACATTCTGACTATTGTGTACGCTTGGCTGTAGTATATATTTTTGAAATTGAAATTTGTTTTTAACTTTCCAGAAGTAACATTTTATTACAGATTTTCAAATTCATCAAACAAAGTCTTATATCTGTGCTATAACTATCTGCAAATAATTTTCAGTGAATGAGCATAATTTAATAAAACTATTTATTACGTTACGAACAAAATAATAAAAAAAAGTTATTTTTCGGGATAGGCAATGGATTGGCTCATTGAAATCCAGAGTTTTTAGATAAAATGTGAGAGAAATTAATGTTTGATTAAGAATAAATGCAAAAAGGAGCAATATAGCAATTGTTTGAACAATTTATATTGTTTGGATATTTTTTAACGAAGAGGCTAAATTTTTTATGGAATCGACTAAGAATGTCTTTTCTATAAAACTTTTCTATGATATTTTAAAAAATTTACAAAAATTCCTAATTATTAACTCTGCTATTTTTAAACAAATATACTTAATTTTTGTTTACGGAATCGGCTAATAATTTATTTCCGATGACTAATTGCTATGATACTTTCGTTGCTCATATAAATTCTTTAAATAATTAATAATTGTTGTCAATTTTGAAAGTATTATAGCAAAAAGACATCGGAATGACATTATTGGTTGATTCCTAAATAAAAATTGAGCATATTCATCGGAAAATACTCAAAATTCAAATTTGTTTATGAAAACTGTTTAAATAATTAATAATTCTTCTAAACTTGCAAAGTATATCGCAGCAAAGAGTTATTGTAAAGACATTTTTGGTTGATTCTGTAAACAAATTAAGCCTATTTGTTGAAAAATAGCCAAATTCTAAACTTGTATATGAAAATTGTTTAAATAATTAATAATTCTTGTAACTTTGTGTAATATCATAGTAAAGATGCCGCAATAAAAAATTAATTTTTCTCATAATTTATACAAAAAATCTGGATTTGAATGAACTAAAAATTGCCAATCCCGAAAAATAACTTTTGTTAATGAATTTGTTTATAGCGTGATCAACAATTTTTTTTTAAATTATGCTCACTCACTGGGAATTATTTATAGGAAATTTATATTTTGAATATAAAAATTGAATTTGGAATTAAAACTGAAGCATATATCCACTCTTAAATATTAAAATGTCTATACATTGATTGTTGAAAAAAAATTGAAAAATTAAATTTCAGATCTGTAAAAATGGTAAAAAAAGAAGGGCGGAACTGTAATCTCAGCCTGACGGTAGGCTACCCAACATACATACGTGCTTCCTCAAAGTATACACTTATTTATAATTTCTATCTTTAAGAAGACAAAAAAATCCAAAAACAATGCCAAATAAAAACAAATTCAATTTTTAAGGAAAATTAATAAGGTCGCGTCTAAAAAAATTATTTGCATAATATATTCTTATAATAATATAGACTTATTGTATTTTTTTTTTCACCGGAAAATCGAATTTTAATTTTTAAGCATAAATCATCATCAAGATTCCCAATTGTTAATAAAGAATTATTTGATTTCAAAGATTAAAAAATTTTCAACAATTTACGTTTTTCCATTATTCTTCTGTTTTTACCGGAAATGGACATTTTTAAACAAAAATCATTCAATTTTAAATGTTCATAATTTTTTAGCAATTTTAGGTTATGTTAGCGTTTCACACCGGAAATCGGTATTTTTAATAAATAATCATTAACTCGCAAAGATTGAAAAATTTTCAGCAATTTACGTTTTTCCGTTCTTTCAACGTCTTTTTTATCGGAAATTAACATTTTTAAACAAAAATAATTATATTTTAAAGGTTGATAATTTTCAAACAATTTTAGGTTAGGTTAGCGTTTTACACCAGAAATTGATATTTTGAAATAAGAATTATTATAGTTTGAACAAGAATTTCATTATTCGGACAGTTTCAGGTTATATTCACGTTTTTTACAAGAAATTGCTTTATTTTGAATAGAAATAAAAAAAATTGTAGTTCAAAGAAGGTTCACAACATCTTTTTAACAATTTTAGGTTATGTTGGGGGTTTACACCAGGAATCGATATTTTTAGAAAAAAATAATTAGATTTCAAAGAAGACTAAACATTTATTTTAAGTAAAAAAATAATAGATGTACAGTCTAAAACAATTTTTTGTTAGGTTATGTTATAGTTTTCCATCTAGAATTTCTATTGTTGATAAAAAAATTATATTTCAAAGAATAATTACAAAATTCGAACAAATTTAGGTTAGGTTAGTACTTTTTGTCGGAAATTTGTATTTTTAAACAAAAATGCGTCGGTTTGCCTCAGGTAAATAAATATTCTTACAAAAATTTGGGATTATTTTTTAGCTAGGTAAGTATATTTTGCGCAATATGGGGCAACAAAAAATGTGGTTATATGGCATGGGGTAATATGGCATATGGGGCAGTGTGGCACATAGGGTAATATTTCACCTGAGGTAATATGGCACATGGGGTAATATGGCACACGGGTAATGTGAAATATAAGGTAATATGGGACATAGGGTAATGTGGCACACAAGTAATGTGGGACACGGGTAATGTGGGACACGGGTAATGTGGGGCACAGGTAATGTGGGACACGGGTAATGTGGGACACGGTTTAATGTGGCGAACGGGGTAATGTGGGACATAGAATCTTTTTCGTTAAGATGAAATATTTAGTATAATATTGTACAATCCAAAATATTGTTCTTGCTTTACTTTCCTTTTATTTTAAATAATAGATACTTTTAAATACAAAAATGTTGTGTGAGTATTAATTTTATATTTTAATTAAAAAATTGCTTGAGAAAAAAAAAATTGTGCTCGTAGCGCAAGTGTTGGTTTCCTAGTAAATAATAAATAAGAATTCAAAGGATTTTAAAGATTCTAAAAGGTTTCAACAAATTCAAGAAGACTTCAAAAGATCTCAATGATTTCAAATTAACACAAAAGATTTCACAAACAAGGATTAAAGAAAGATATCATAAATATTTCGAAGATTTCATAAAGATTTCTAAAGATTTCTAAAAATTTCACAAAGATTAAAAAAATTGAAAGGGTTTCATGAAAATTTAAAAAGATTCCAAAAGATTTCACAAAGATTTAGTTCAATTTTGAAGACTTACAATGGGAAAATTTTTCAATTTTAACGATTTGCAATTTTAAACACTTCTTTTTTTGAAGATTTACAATTGAAAACACTTCGAATTTGAAAGATGTATAAGCAAAAATTCTTTTTTTTTGTAATCATTTGAAAATCTAAAGTAAAGAGTTTTCAATTCGAAATCTTCAACATTCAAGAAATTTGAAATATGAATCATTAAAATGACATCATTGTTAATTGTAAAACTTGACACTCGTATAATTTTTAAATTGTAAATTAAAAAATTAAAAACTTTTTAATTTTAAAGAGTTATAAAATTCAAAGTTGTACAATATTTAAGATTTGCAATTCAAATTCTTCAACTATAACGATTTGCAGTTTGAATCTTTCCAATTTCAAAAGATTTTAAATTCAAAGTTCTGCAATTTTGAAGATTTAAAATTGAAAATTCTTCAATTTTTAAGATTTTCAATTGAAAACTCTTCAATATTTAATGTGTACTATCGACATTTTCTTGAAACAGTTCAATTTTGAATTGATGAATCAAAATTTTTTTAATTTTCAAGATTTATATTTTAAAGTTATGTAATTTTGAACGTTTTTAAATATATTTTGTTCAATTTTGAAGATTTATAATTGATAATTCGTCAAATTTTAAGATTTGCAACTGAAGATTCTTCAATTTTGAAGATGTATAAATAAAATGTTTTAATTTTGGATGCTTTTGAAGATCAAAAGTCAAGAATTTACAATTCTAAATCTTCCAAATACCAGAAAAATCAAATGTAAATCATCAAAATTACAGAGTTGTTAATTGTAAAACTTGAAACTTGCATATTTTTCAATTCTAAATGTTTTAAATGAGGAATCTTGAATTTTGAAGATCAACCATGCAAAATTTTTTTTAAATTTTGAAGAGTTACAATTCAAAATTCCTGAATTTTAATGAATATATAGATTTGAAAATTATTCCATCATTAAGACTTATATGTGAAAGGAATGTAATTTTTATTATATTATTTTAAATAGTTTAATTTCGAAGATTTAAAACTGAAAATTCTTCAATGTTAACGACTTTCAATTTAAAATTCGTATATTTTGAATATTTGAAATTGAAGACTCTTCATTAAATTTATTATTATTATTAAAATTATCAATATATCTTTGATGTTTTTCAAACTGGTATTCGAAGCAGCCAAGTGATATTAATCTTATGAATTTCAATAAATTTGACGTCCAACTTTTTTTTTACCGAAAATATGGATAAGAATTTTACAACTGTTATTACATTTTATCAATAACGAATAAGACGAAATTCTAGCGGTATTAATTCATGTTTATTTATTGAATGTACATAAAATCCGAATGTAAGTATCAGCCAAACCAGAAATTATTGGCTAAAAATAAAAATATTTTAAACATACTTGGATTACAATCAAAGAGATTTTAACAAACGAACATAATATTACAAAATACATTTTTTAACACCTTTGTTGGTCATTAATGCAATTTTATTAATTTCATTAAAAAATTTCCAACTATGTGACTGTTTCCACTTTAAACAACTGAAAATATTTAAACAAATTATTGTTCACTCATTAAATTTTTCAACAATATAACTTCATGTACTTTAATGCCATTACTAATTATAAAAAATGTAGACTTTCAACAATAATTTTACATTTTGCAACTTATAATAAATGCAGTTACAACGTTTCTCGAATTACATCGCTAATCTTGGCAGTTATCGGTGTTTTCCAAAAATTATGCAATAATTATTTTTAAAGTGATTAACAATTTTAAAAACATATTTTAATATCAAAGTGTATCCTTTTTCACGATTTCAACGATATGAAAAACTCGTTTTTCGATTTTTTTGCAGTTAACGGTGTTTTCCAAAAATTATGCAATAATTATTTTTAAAGTTATTACCAATTTTTGAAAAATATTTTAATATCAAGGTGTATCCTTTTTCATGATTTCAACGATATGAAAAACTCATTATTCGATTTTTTGCAGTTAACGGTGTTTTCCAAAAATTATGCAATAATTATTTTTAAAGTTATTACCAATTTTTGAAAAATAT
>JAABKJ010004065.1:0-24900 GCA_011634705.1 Andricus grossulariae
CCTACTTCTCCTACTTTCCCTACTTCTCCTACTTCCCCTACATCCCCTATACACCCCTAAAACGCCCCTCCACATCTTCCTACTCTACTTCCCCCTCTCCTTACTTACCCAGCTAACACTCCTCTTCCTCTTCCCTTACTACCCCTCCCTAGCCCTCCCCTCCCCTTCCTTACTCACCAGCAATACCTGCCCTCACTTCCAATCAATTCTCCTACTTCCTATCTCCACTCTACTTCCCTATCTTCATTTCAACTCATTTTCCCTTACTACCCTTTCCCTATTCCCCTCCCTCCATTATTTCCTTTCATTTTCACCCATATTATTTACTTCTCCCCTTATTTCCAATCACTTACCTTACTTTCCCTCCTCTCATATCTCCTCACTTCCCATACTTCCCCAAAGGCCATTTCTCCTCACTGCCACTTTCATAATGTTCTCTACTTCCCTTCCTCTACTACCCCTCCCCTCATTTCTCTCAATTTCCACTAACTTTTCCTACTTCCTGTTTCCTCATTTTCTTTACTTCCGATTCTCCTCATCCTTCTCATTTCTCCTAATTTCCATCATCTAATTTTTTCTTACTTGCCCTACTTTCTTTGTCCTTATTTCACCTACTTTCCCTCCCATCATTTCCCTTACTTCCCCTACTTATCCACCGGCAATATTCCCTTATTTCTCTCCCATAATTTTTCCTACTTCCATTCCTCTACTACACCACCCCTCTTTTCCCTTAATTTTCACTTAAATTCCCTTCTTCTCCTCCCATTACTGTCCTAAACTTCCTCTAGTTCCTCTCCCTTTAGTTCTGTTCACTTTCCCTACTTTCTAATCCCTCATTTTATATACTTCCCATCCTTCTCATTTCACTAATTTCTCTTAAATGTCGTACCATAACTTTTCCTTACTCCCCCTACTTTCCTATTCCTAATTTGACCTTCTTTTACCTACTTTTCCTCTCCTCACTTTATTTCACGTCCCCTACTCTTCCTTGCCTTATTTCACCTTCTTTTTCTCCCCTACTTTCCCTTCCCTCATTTCCCTTACATCCTCTACTAATCCAACGCTCATATCTACCTACTTCTACCTCAAAAATTTCGCCTACTCACCTTTCTTCACCACCCCACCCATCTACTCCCTTGATTTCTCTTCACATCCCTTACTTTTCTTAACTTTCTCTACTTCTCCTCCCTATACTTCTCTTCACTTTCCCTACTCTCCCTTCCCTCATTTTATTTACTTCCTATACTCCTCATTTCACTAGTTCCCCTTACATGCCCTACTATAATTTTTTTTCACTTTCTCTACTTTCTCATTCCTAATTTACCCTTTATCTACATACTTTTCTTCTCCTCACTTCCTCTCACGTCCCTCACTCCTCTTTCTCTCATTTCACCTACTTTTCCTCTCCTACTTTCCCTTCCCTCATTTTCCTTACTTCTTCTACTTATCCACCGCTTATATTCACTTACTTCCTCTCCCGAAATTTCCTCCACTTCCCTTTTTTTACTACTTCACCCCTCTATTCCCTTCATTTCCATTCACATCCCTCACTTTTCTTTAATTTCTCTACTTCTCCTCCCTATACTTCTCTTCACTTTCCCTACTTTCCCTTCCCTCATTTTATTTACTTCTCATCCTCCTCATTTCAATACTTCCCTTTTCATCGCCTACCATAATGTGTCCTCACTTTCTCTACTTTCTCGTTCCTAATTTACCCTTCTTTTACATACTTTTCTTCTCCTCACTTCCTCTCACGTCCCTTACTCCTCTTTCCCGCATTTCACCTACTTTTCCTTGCCTTATTGCCCTCGTCTAATTTCTCTCACTTCCCTTATTCACGCACCGGTCATTTCCCTCCACTTCCCCTCACTTCTCCCATAATTTCCCCTGATTTCCTTCCTTCACCTTCACACCCCAGATTTTCCCTAATTTTCACTCACCTCCCTTACTCATCCTCTCCTTATTTCCCATCACTGTCCGTACTTCTCTCTTAAAAACAATAACTTTTCCTACTTCCCCCTCCTTATTTTCTTGACTTCCCATCCTCGCCATTCTTCTCATTTCCCCTAAATCCCCTTCCATAATTTTTCCTCACCTAACCTACTCTCCCTTCCCTTATTTCTCCTTATTTTCCCCTCACTTTCCCACCCCTCATTTGCCATCACTTCCCCTCCCATAGTTTCACATACTCCACCACCCTTTATTTCCCCACACTTCTACTATTCTTCTCCTAATTTTTCATCGATTCCCCTACTTCCCCTCTTCTGATTTCCTCTCACTTTCCCTATCCTAATTTTATCTCACTTCCCCTACTTTCTTATTCCTAATTTACCCTTCTTTTTCCTACTTTTCCTGTCCTCACTTCCCCTCACGTCCCCTACTCTTCTTTTCCTTATTTAACCTACTTTTCCTCTCCTAATTTCCCTTACTTCCCTTACTTACGCACCGGTCATTTCCCTCTACTTCCCCTCACTTCTCCCATAATTTCCCCTGATTTCCTTCATTTACATCCCCACCCATCATTTTCCTTCATTTTCACTCGCTTTCTCTACTCATCCTCCCCTTATTTCCCTACACTTCTACTATTCTTCTCCTAGTTTTTCATGAATTCCCCTACTTCCCCTCTTTTGATTTCCTCACACTTCCCCTCTCCTAACTTTCTCTCACTTCCCCTACTTTCTCATTCCTAATTTACCCTCCTTTTCCCCTCATTTTTCCCTCACTTTTCCTACCCTTGTTTTCCATCATTTCCCCTTCATTGTTTCACCTACTCCACCACCCCTTATTTCCCCTTATTTCCCTACACTTCTACTATTCTTCTCCTTATTTTTCATGAATTCCCCTACTTCCCCTCTTTTGATTTCCTCACACTTCCTCTCTCCTAATTTTCTCTCACTTTCCCTACTTCCCCTCCTTGGAAAAAAGTATGACGGATAGATGCAACCCCGATCGAAAATATAAGGGTTTCCCTCCAAGGCTACGAAACCCTGAAAATGTGGAAATTAAAAATTAATATAAATTAAAAATTAATATAAATTAAACATTGTATAATGGGAACAAAAATTGTGGATTGACATCCAGAAAGTAACCAAATTTTTTTAAATCGGTTAATATCTTCTATTTTCTTTAAAATTTGAAAATTGAGAATTAAAATATTCAAAAATCCTACTAGTTGAAAAAAAATGGAAAATTTTATGTATATACGTTTTTTAATAAATAAAAATAGTAAATAATTATAAATTTAATAAACATGTCATTTTGCTTCTTAAAAAAAAAACGTTTTCTTGATTTAGGAATTGCGGGATTTTTTTATCTTTTTTGTGATATTGGAACGTTTTGTTTAAAAATTTTTTTTCCACGCAAGAAAAATAACATGCTTTTTTAGTTGAAGCTAAAGAAATTTCAGGTTCGACATTTTCAAAACAATGTACATTCAACTCAATTAAAAAAAAAAATTTTTGTACATTTTAAAAAAATTCGAAATTAAGTAAAAAATTTTGTTTTGAATAAAAAATTTGTTATTATTAAACACTGGCAAAAACTGCATATACAACAAATTTGCCCTCTTTTTGAACTAACATGAACATTTTTGCCAATTTTCATAATTTGAAATTTCTAAAAAAAGAAAACACAAGTTTTTAATCAATTTCCAAATTATTTTTGTTTACGCTCCTAGGATGTGAAATCAATAATTTTCCCCCTCTAATAAACATTAAATATATCAGTGGAATAATAAAAAACTGTTACGATACAAAAGAAAGGCTCAAAATTGAAAAAAAATTTATAAAATAGTAAATATAAAATTAAATTTTCTTTTTCATTACCACTTTTTCAATTACATAAAATTTGCAAAATATTATTTTGTCACAGAATCATTGGAAAACTAAAGTAAAAACTAAAAGATGATTTTTCGAGATTATAAATTTTTTTCTAAATTGTTTAAGCAATTGTTTTAAGGATGTCAAATATGGAAAATCTAATTTTAGAGAATTTTCGAGCCAATAAAATGTGTTTTGAAAAAAATGACTTATACTTTTGGAAATGCAAAAACCTTATTTTCAAAATCATCTTCTTTGAGACTCCTGAGACTATTCCACCTGTTGGAATTCATGGTGGGATGAATAACGTCAATTGTGGAACGACGTTTCCAGTGGTCATTAATAAAATTAAATTCTCCCGAAAATCTATTATTTCCTATCGATTCCTGTTTTAATAAAGCCATTTTTTCACTAGTTGTCTTTTTTTTATTTTTTTTATAATGCCACTCCACAGGGTGCATCAAAGCCATTCCCACAATGCAGTTCAAGCTTAGTGCACCAATCAGAGCTGCAGTTCCTATAACAAAAATTTTACTTCCTGGATTTTCATTTTCTGATATTAGGAACATAAGTAATGTGAAAATCTATGATAACAAATTTTTCATTATTGGGTGTTTTAAAAATTCTTCAAACCATTCAAGATGACAACTGAAATGTGAGTGATCGTCTCATGTTTTAGAACTGTATGAAATTCATAAACAGGTGACAATGTGAGTGATCGTCTTATGTTTCAAAACTATATGAAATTCAAAAACAAGCAACACTGTGATTGATCGTCTCATATTTCAGAACTGTATGAAATTCATCAACAAGTAACAATAGAAGCGATCTCCTTATGTTTTACGACTGCATGAAATTCAAAAATAAGCAACACTGTGATTGATCGTCTTATGTTTTAGAACTACATAAAATTCAGAAACAAATGACGATGTGATTGATTGCTTTATGTTTTAGAACTGTATGAAATTCATAAACAAGTAACAATGTGATTGATCGTCTTAAGTATTTAGAACTGCAGGAAAATTATAAACAACTGAAATGTGAGTAATCGTCTCATGTTTTAGAGCGGTATGAAATTCATAAACAAGTAACAGTGTGAGTGATCCTCTTATGTTTCACAACTGTATGAAATTCAAAAACAAGTAACATTGTGATTGATCGTCTCATATTTCAGAACTGTATGAAATTGTCATAAACAATTAACAATATGAGCGATCGTCTCATGTTTCTCAACTGTATGAAATTCAAAAATGAGTAACACTCTGATTGATCATCTTATGTTTTTGAACTGCATGAAATTGAGAAACAACTGAAATGTGAGTGATCGTCTTATGTTTCACAACGATATGAAATTCAAAAACAAGTTACACTGTGATTGTTCGTCTCATATTTCAGAACTGTATGAAATTCATCAACAAGTAACAATATGAGCGATCTTCTCATGTTTCACAACTGTATGAATTCAAAAATGAGTTACACTGTGATTGATCGTCCTATGTTTAAGAACTGCATGAAATTCATAAAAAAGGAACACTATAATGAATAATTGTCTTATGTTTTAGAACTGCATGAAATTTAGAATAAACTGAAATGTGAGTGATCGTCTTATTTTTGAGAGCTGTATGAAATTCATAAACAAGTAATAATGTGAGTGATTGTCTTATGTTTCACACCTATATGAAATTCAAAAACAAGTAACACTGTGAATAATAGTCTCATATTTCAGAACTGTATGAAATTCATAAACAAGTAAAAATATAAGCGATCGTCTTTTGTTTCACAACTGTATGAAATTCAAAAATGAGTAACACTGTGATTGATCGTCCTATGCTTCACAACTGCATGATATTCATAAAAAAAGGAACACTATAATGATTAATCGTCTTATGTTTTAGAACTGCACGAAATTTAGAAACAAATCAAATGTGAGTGATCGTCTTGTGTTTTGGAACTGTATGCAATTTATAAACAAGTAACGATGTGATTGATCGTGTTATGTTTCACAACTGTATGAAATTCAAGAACAAGTAAAGCTGCGATTGATCGTCATATGTTTCAGAACTGTATGAAACTCATAAACAAGTAAAACTGTGATTGATCGTCATATGTTTTAGAACTGAATGATATTTTTTAAAAAAGCAACACTATAATGCTATATCGTCTTATATTTTAGAACTACATGGAATTTAGAAACGAATGAAATGTGAGTGATCGTCTTATGTTTTAGAACTGCATGAATTTCATAAAAAAGATAACAATATGATTGATTGCCTTATGTTTTAGAACTGTATGAAATTTAAAAAAAAAAGTAACGATGTGATTGTTCGTCTAATGATTCAGAATTTATGAAATTCATAAACAAGTAACAATGTGAGTGATCGTCTTCGTTTTACGATTGTATGAAATTCAAAAACAAGTAACACTGTGATTGATCATCTCACACTTGAGAACTGTATGAAATTCATAAACAATTAACGATATGAGCGATCGTCTTATGTTTCACAACTGTACGAAATTCAAAAACAAGTAACACTGTGATTGTTCGTCTAATGTTTTAGAAATGTATGAAATTCATAAACAAGTAACAATGTGAGTGATCGTCTTACGTTTTACAATTGTATGAAATTCAAAACCAAGTAACACTGTGATTGATCATCTCACACTTTATAACTGTATGAAATTCATAAACCAGTAACAATATGAGCGATCGTCTTATGTTTCACAACTGTATGAAATTCAAAAACAAGTAACACTGTGATTGTTCGTCTTATGTTTTAGAACTGCATTAAATTCAGAAACAAATGACAATGAGAGTAATTATCTTATGTTTCACAACTGTATAAAATTCAGGAACGAATGAAATGTGAGTGATCGTCTTATGTTTTAGAACTGCATGATATTCATTAAAAAGGAACACTATAATGATTGATCGTCTTATGTTTTAGGACAGCATGAAATTTAGAAATAAATGAAATGTGAGTGATCGTCTTATATTTTAGAACTATATGAAAGTCATAAACAAGTAACAATGTGAGTGCTCGTCTCATGTTTGACAACTGTATGAAATTCAAAAACAAGTGACACTGTGATTGATCGTTTCATATTTTATAACTGTATGAAATTCATAAGCAAGTAACAATGTGAGTGATCGTCTTATTTTTGACAACTGTATGAAATTGAAAAACAAGTAACACTGTGATTGATCGCATTATGTTTTGAAACTACATGAAATTCAGAAACAAATGACAATGAGAGTGATCGTCTTATGTTTCACAACTGTATGAAATTCAGAAACGAATTAAATGTGAGTGATCGTCTTATGTTTTAGGACAGCATGAAATTTAGTAATGAATTAAATGTGAGTGATCGTCTTACGTTTTAGAACTGTATGAAATTCAAAAATAAGTATCACTGTTATTGATCGTCTTATGTTTTAGAACTGCATAAAATTCAGAAATAAATGATAATGGGAGTGATCGTCTTATGTTTTAGAATTGTATGAAATTCACACAAGAGCAGCAATATTATTGATCGTATTATATTTTAGAATTGTATGAAATTCATAAACAAGTAACAATGTGATTTATCGTCTTATGTTTTAGAACAGCATGAAATGTAGAAATAAATTAAATGTGAGTGATCGTCTTATGTTTTAGAATGGTATGTAATTCATAAACAAGTAACAATGTGAGTGATCGTCTCACGTTTCACAAATGTATGTAATTCAAAAACAAGTAACACTGTGATTAATTCTCTCATATTTTAGAACTGTATGAAATTCAAAAACAAGTAACACTGTGATTGATCGTCTTATGTTTTAGAACTGTATGAAATTCATAAACAAGTAACAATGTGAGTGATCGTCATATGTTTGACAACTGTATGAAATTCAAAAACAAGTGAAACTGTGATTGTTCGTCATATGTTTTAGAACTGTGTGAAATTCATATTCAAATAACAATGCAATTAATCGTCTTATATTATACAACTGTATAAAATACATAAACAAGTAACAATGTGATTGATCCTCATATGTTTCAGAACTGCATAAAATTCAGAAACAAATGATAATGGGAATGATCGTCTAATAATTTAGAACCGCATGAAATTCACAAAAAAGAAACATTATGATTGCTCGTCTAATATTTTAGAACTGCATGAAACTCAGAAAAAAATGACAATGTGATTGATCGTCTCATATTTTAGAACTATATTAAGATCAGAAACAAATGACAATAGGACTGATCATCTTATGGTTAAGAACTGCATAAAATTCAAAAACAAATTGCAGTATGATTGATTGTCTTATGTTTTAGAAGTGTATGGAATTTATGAAAAAGTAACGATGTGATTGATCGTCTTATGTTTTAGAATTGTATGAAATTCGTGAACAAGTTAGAATATGATTGATCGTCTTATGTTATAAAACTGCATGAAATTTAGATACAAATCAAATGTGAATGATCGTCTTATGTTTCAGAACTGTATGAAATTCATTAACAAGTAACAATGTGAGTGATCGTCTTATGTTTTACAACTGTATGAAATTTAAAAACCAGTAACGATGTGATTGATCGTCTTATGTTTTTGAATTGTATGAAATTCATAAACAAGTAACAATATGATTGATCGTCTTAAGTATTTGTAACTGCATGGAATTTAGAAACAAATGAAATGTGAGTGTTTGTCTTGTTTGTTTTAGAACTGTATGAAATTTATAAAGAAGTTACGATGTGATCGATTGTCTTCTGTTTTAGGATTGTATGAAATTCATAAACAAGTAACAATGTGATTGATCGTCTTATGTTTTAGAACTGCATGAAATTTTGAAACAAAATAAATGTGAGGGATCGTCTTGTGTTTTAGAACTGTATGAAATTTAAAAGCAAGTTGCGATGTGATTGATCGTCTTATATTTCACAACTGTATGAAATCCAAAAACAAGTAACACTGTGATTGATCTTCATATGTTTGAGAACAGTATATAATTCGTAAAAAAGTAACAATGTGATTGATCGTCATATGTTCTAGAATTTCATAAAATTCAGAAACAAATAACAATAAAAGTAATCGTCTTGTGTTTTGGAACGGTGTGCAATTCACAAAAAAAGTAGCAATATGATTGATCGTCTTATGCTTTAGAAATGCATGAAATTCAGAAAGAAATGACTTGGGAGTGATCGTCTAATGTTTTAGAACTGCGCGAAGTTCAGAAACAAATAACAATGTAATTAATTGCTTTATGTTTTAGAACTGTATGAGATTTATCAACAAGTAACAATGTGATTAATCGTCTTAAGTTTCAGAATTGTATAAAATTTGTTAACAAGTAACAATGTGATTGATCGTCATATATTCTAGAACTGCCTAAGATGTAGAAACAAATGATAATGGGAGTGATGGTCTTATGTTCTGGAAGTTTATGAAATTAACAAAAAAGTAGCGATTTCATTGATCGTATTATGTTTTAGAATGGTATGAAATTCATAAACAAGTAACAATGTGATTGATCGTCTTATGTTTCAGAACTGCATGACATTCAGAAACAAATGACAATGAGAGTGATCGTCTTATGTTCCACAACTGAATGAAGTTCAGAAACGAAGGAAACGTGAGTGATCGTCTTATGTTACAGAAGCAAATGACGATGTGATTGATTGTTCTTATGTTTTAGTTGGAACTGCATGAAATTCATAAACAAGTACTAATATGTTTGATTGTCTTATGTTTTAAAACTGCATGAAATTCAGAAAAAAATAACAGTGGGAGTGATCGTCTTATATTTCAGAACTGCATGACATGCATAAAAAAGTAACAGCGTGAGCGATCGTCCTATGTTTTGGTACTCTACGAAATTCATAAAAAAGTAATAATATGATTGATAGTTTTATTTATGAGAACTACATATATTTCAGAAACGAATGAAATGTGACTGATCGCCCTATGTTTCAGAACTGCATGAAATTCATTAACAAGTAACAATGTGATTGATCATCTTACGTTCCGCAACTGTATGAAATTCAGAAACGAATGAAATGTGAATGATCGTCTTATGTTTTAGAACTTCATTACACACACTGCATGTCATATTTTATTCATGAAAAAAAATAATCTACTAATTTTAAAGTATTGTAAATGAATGAAAAAATTGTTTCATTCATTATTAACAATTAATAATTAATTCTATTTCTAATTCGAATTAAGTTTCTTAATTTACCTCGGAATCCGTAAGCCTTCATCATCTTTTCAATCCAGATCGGATAAACGATGCAACCAAGACCGACTATCGTCTGACAAGCACTCATGACCTGACAGGAGAGTAAAATTTAAATGAGATTATGAATTTGATTTAAGAATGGAATCAGGAAGAAGAATCTTAATCGTACATACTGTTGCCCTTCGCTTTACAAAGTAGGCGTTGAAGTTGGTATTGCAGACAGTGAAGATGAAACCACAGCCGATCCCCTGGAGGAAAAATAGGACTGCCAGTTCTACAACATGTCCTACAAAAGCTTGCAGGACATTTGGAATTGCAAAAGCAATTGCGCCAATCATCCCCACAGTTCTGATTGAAAACACCTTCAAAAGTGGATTTGTTCCTAATCCTGCAATATTTATAATGAATAATTCTCTTTTCTAACGAGATCATGAGAGCTGGCACTTTAAAAAAAACTAGCATCATCAATCAGTTTCTTGATTTGAAGGACAAAATACAGACGGAGCCGCATGACGCAACCTGATGCAACTGATGCGATGAGAGTGTGACATTCATGCTGTTTGTCACGCTTGACTAAGCATTGACTCTTCCTCCTTTAGTCCCGCTGCTCCCCTCACCTCGAAACTGCCGAGGATATTAATTCTAGGAATATCGTAAGCCGGGGGTTCTTATATCGGGAGTTGAGTGTATTGTTAAATATAAAATAAAATTTGTTATTAGTTTATCTGTTTTTAAGGTTATAATAATATAATTGCAGAAAATTTCAAAAGATTTTTGTAAATTTCGAATATGTCAAATCAAAATTTTAACAAAAATTTTATCTTCAACCAAATAGTTCAATTTTTAAACAAAAATATAAATTCTCAAGAAAAAATCAATGCAAAAGATTTTTATTTCAAACAAAAAACTGTTGAATTAGGAAAAAAAAATTTAACAAAACGGTTGAATCCTCAACCAAAAAAGATTACCTTACAACCAAAAGTACATTTTCAACCAAATTGTTAAATTTTTAACGCAATATGTACATAAATTTTCTACAAATAAGCTTATTTTCTTTTACCAAAAATACAGATTTTGAAGAAAAATTATAAATATCAAACAAAAAAAATGACTTTTTTACAACGAAGTTCACCTTTTAACCAAATAGTTGCATTTGCAACCAAAAAAGATGAATTCTCAACAAAAAATGATTTAATTTTAAATCAAAAACAGTTAAACTATTAAAAAAAATCGACAAAATAGTTGAATCCTCCATCAAAAAGAAGAATTTTCAATCAAAAAAATTAATTTCCTGACAAAAAAGATAAAATTTGTAACAAATTTGTTATATTTTCAATAATAGTTGATAATTAAGTAAAAAAATATTTTTGATTTTTATTCAAAAGGAGTAGAATTTATCCAAAAAGAAGAATTTTCAAAAAAATATTTAAAACTTGAGCCAAAAAATATTTTATTCTTATACCAAACATTTGCAATATTAATTAAAAATAAAATTTCTACGGAAATAGATAAATTTTTAATCCAGAAAGACGAATTTTTATCTAAATTATTGAATTAGAAACTAAAAAAGATTTTTCATTCTGAAATGAAAAAAAAAATTTCTTGCAAATAGTAATTTGAAGGGAAAAGTAATTTTTAATACAAAATACAAATTTTGAATAACTATTTATTTTTTTATTTTCTTTGTTTATTTGCTCTAAAGTTATATGAATACAACTTCCCTAGGTTTCTCGAGAAATTAATGTTTGTAACAAATAAAAAAAATATTTTATAAATTTTCGGAAATCTTTTTAAAATCTTGAAATATTCTTAAATATTCTCTTAAAATTGATTTTTCAAAATAAAGAATCACTCTAAACATTCCCAGGAACCTTAAGAATTTTTTTTATAATCTTGAATATTAAATTCTAAGATCTTTCAAAAAATTTTAATTTTATTTGAAAAATTTGCAAATATATTTAGAAGGGAAGGCATTTTTTGAAATCTTTTCAAACATTCTCTTGAGGTAAATTTTTTTAAATAAAAAAAACATTGAACATTTTTCCAAAAATCTTAAGAAATCTTTTTAAATCTTTTTAAATAATTTATTGAAATTAATTTTTCAAACAAAAAAAATCAATTCAGTTTGTTCTCGAATCTTCTAAAAATATTATCTTGAAAATCTACGAAATCTTAAAAAATCTACATTTTGTTTTAAATTATTTGAAATCTGTTCAGATTTTAATTTATTTTTTAATCTTTCTAAAAGTTCTAAGACATTAAAATATGATAAAAAATATTTTGAAGTTGTCCTACAACTTTATTAACTTTTGCAAAATAAAAAACATTGTTTTTAAAGGTATCCTAAGTAATTTTCGACGTAGTGTCTTGCGTAATTTCCAACGTAGTTGCCTACGTAATTTCCGACGTAGTTCACAACGTCGGATCCTACATCTTTTACCTTGTAAAAGATGTAGGATTTTTACGTCAAACGTGATTACGTGCATATGTGTTTTTTTAATTTGTTTCCAGCGTAGTATAATGCATAATTTCCGACGTAGTTTCTTAAGAATTTTCCGACTTTGTTTGTGGCGTAGGATACTACGTCGTTCCCAACGTAGTGTCCTACGTAATTTCCGACATAGTTTCCTACGTCATTTTCTGCGTAGTTTCCTACGGATTTTCCGACTTGATTTATGACGTAGGATACCATGTCCTTTGCAACGTAGTGGCCTACGCTATTTCCGACATAGTTTCCTACGTGATTTTATGCGTAGTTTCCTACCGATTTTCCGACTTTGCTTATGACGTAGGATACTAAGTAATTTCCAAAGTAGTTTCCTACGTAATTCCCTGCGTAATTTGCTGCGTTGTTTTTACGGATTTTCCTATTTTGTTTATGACGTAGAATACTATGTCATTTCCAAAGTAGTTTCCTACGTAATTTCCGACATAGTTTCCTGTGTGATTTTATGCGTACTTTCCAAAGGATTTCCGACTTTGTTTATGACGTAGGATACTATGTAATTTCCAAAGTAGCTTTCTACGTAATTTCCGACATAGTTTCCTACGTAATTTTCTGCGTAGTTTCTTACGGATTTTCCGACTTTGTTTATGACGTAGGAGACTATGTTCTTTCCATCGTAGTGTCCTGCGTCATTTCCGACATAGTTTCCTACGTGATTTTATGCGTAGTTTCCTACGGATTTTCCGACTTTGTTTATGACGTAGGATACTAAGTAATTTCGAAAGTAGTTTCCTACGTGATTTCCGACATAGTTTCCTACGTACTTTTCTGCGTAGTTTCTTACGGATTTTCCGGCTTGGTTTATGACGTAGGATACTATGTCGTTTCCAACGTAGTGTCCTACGTGATTTCCAACATAGTTTCCTACGTAATTTTCTGCGTAGTTTCCTAAGGATTTCCCGACTTTGCTTATGACGTAGGATACTACGTCGTTTCCGACGTATTACCCTACTTCATTTCCAACATAGTTTCCTACGTAATTTTCTGCGTAGTTTCCCACGGATTTTCCGACTTTGTTTATGACGTAGGATACTACGTCGTTTCCAACGTAGTGTCCTGCGTAATTTCCGACATAGTTTCCTACGTCACTTTCTGCGTAGTTTCCTAAGGATTTCCCGACTTTGCTTATGATGTAGGATACTACCTCGTTTCCAACGTATTACCCTACGTGATTTCCGACATCGTTTCCTACGTAATTTTTTTCGTAGTTTCCCACGGATTTTCCGACTTTGTTTATGAACTAGGATACTATGTCGTTTTCAACGTAGTACCCTATGTTATTTCCGACATAGTATAATACGTAATTTGCTGCGTAGTTCCCTACGGGGTTCCCAAATTTGTTTATGACGTAGGATACTACGCCATTCCCAACCTAGTGTCCTACGTAATTTCCGGCATAGTTTCCTACGTAATTTTCTGCATAGTTTTCTACGGATTATCCGATTTTGTTTGTGACGTAGAATACTACGTCGTTTTCAACGTAGTGCCCCAGTGATTTCCGACATATTTCCCTACATCATTTTCTGCGTAGTTTCCTACGGATTTTCCGAATTTGTTTATAACGTAGGATACTACATCGTTCCCAACGTAGTGCCCTACGTGATTTCTGACATAGTTTCCTACGTAATTTCCAGCGTAGTGTTATACGCGATTTCCAGCGCAGTTTAATACGCAATTTCCAAAGCAGTTTCCTCCGTAATTTCTAACATAGTTTACGAAGTCGGATCCTACGTCGTTTCCAACGTAGTGTCCTAAGTAATGTAGGACGTATTGTCTTACGAAACTTGCAACGTAGTTGCCTACGTCATTTACGACGTAGCTTGCGACGTCGAATCCTACGTCGTATCCAACGTAGCATCCTACGTCGTTTTGAACGTAGTGCATTTCTTAATTTCTGTAGTTATTTCCTACGCAGTGTTCTACGCCATTTCCAACGTAGTTGACTACGTAATTTCCGACATAATTAACGACGTCGGATCGTACGTCATTTTCATCGTAGTGTCCTACGTAATTTCTAACGTAGTTTCAAGCGTAATTTCCAACGTATTTTGCTACGTTGACACCTACTTTGTTACCTGCGTGGTAACCTAAATAATTTCCGAAGTAGTTTACGACGTCGGATCCTACGTCGTTTCTAACGTTGTGGCCTGCGTAATTTCTGACGTGGTTTCCTACGTAGTGCCCTACATAATTTCCGACGTGCTTTCCTACGCAGCGTTCTGTGTGCGGAAGCAGTGTCCCACGTAATTTCCAACGTATTTTCTACATCATTTACGACGTTGCTTACGACGTCGGATACTATGTCATTTCCAACGTAGTGTCCTACGTTATTTCCGACATATTTTTCCACGTCATTTCTGACGTAGTTTCCTACGTAGTGTCCCACGTAATTTCAGACGTAGTGTCCTATGTCATTTCCAACATAGTTGCCCACGTAGTTTCCTACGTAATATACGACGTAGTTTTCTACGTCATTTGCAACATAGTTTTCTACGTACTTTACAACGTCGGAATTTCTAATGTGGGAGTGTACACCTAATACTGACTTCAAGATACGTCAGGATATTCCAGAAGAATTAAGGCGACTTTAGAGATCTCAAGATTTCCGGAAAATTTTTTTATGATTTTCCAGTTCGAAAAATGAATTTAATGGGGAAATTCAACAAAATTTTCAATTATTTTCTGAAATTTTGAAAAAGAATGAAAAAAATGAAATTTTAGGAGAATAAAAAAACTATTTTATGATTCCTCAAAAAATTTTAATTCTTTTATATTTCGAAAATGAACTTTAAGAGATAATGAAAAAAGATTTTAAAACATTTAAAATAATTCGGGACGAGATTCGAGACGAGACTCGAGACGAGACTCGATTCGAGACTCGATTCGAGACGAGGCGAGAGTCTTGACGAATCTCGAGACGAGATTTGTGACGAAACTCTCAACTCGAGACGATACACGAGGCGGTACTCGAGACAAGATTCGAGACGAGGTTCGAGATGAGATGAGAGCCAAAATGTATCTAATTTTTTATCATAAACAAATAGGACCAGACCAACCTTCCTCAATGAATTTTATTTAATTTCCACCTCATTCATGCCCTTAAATTAAATAAAATCCCTAATTGAATCTTCAAGATTTTAATTGAGATCATTAAATTTTAGAAGCACCTAGAAATTTGAAAAAAAATCTCTTTAATTAAATGCTTTTATAAATAAAAAATATGTAATGAAACTATCTGCTTCTTATAAATTTCTAAACTTTCCATTTCAATTTTTATTTGGCACGTCTCTGGGAGATTAATCGTATCAAGATTATTTATAGACTTTCTGAGGACTGATTGATTAACTTAGCAAATTACGATAAAATTACAATCTTAAATATTTACCAGCGAGAGAAAAGCTAATATTAAAGACGGAATTGAGAATCGTTGTGACTGATCCAGCCTGCCCCGTCTGATCTAAAAAGTCTCCAAAGATTATCGTAAATGAAGCAGCAGGGCCAATAGTTGTCGTCTAGAAATATAAAAAATGTTAAATTAACAAAACTTTTTAGATTAGAATTAAATTTATTAAAAAAATAGTTTAAACAAAAGTCAATTTAATAAATCGTGTTGAATAACGATTATTATGACATTTGACAATAATAAATAATCATAAATATTAATAAATAATAATAATAATAAATAATAAATCTAATTTTTCTATATACAATTCAAATAACAAATATCTCTGTACAAATTTTGCTTTGGTCATGCAAACAAGTACATAATAATAGATAAGAGATAAGATATCTAAAAATGGAGTCACTATTGTTAAACTGTAAACTGACCACTTAGCCCAGTTAAATTAGTAAGAAAAAGTCTAAAGTCCAATTGGAAGCTACCAGCAGTTTAATTTTTGGTTTTTGATTATTTTATATTGTTTAAAATAATTATTTTCGAATTATTTGTGGAAAAATAATTAAAATTTTTCAATGTTGCAAGGTAACAAAATTTTGCAAGCATTTAAAGTTTTAAAAAGATTAAAAAATCGTTTAGAACGAAACCCAGTTTTATGTGGGTTAAACCATTTTTGTAGCCACGATAATTTTTTTTCAAAAAATTAGAACATTTTATTTTCAGGAAAATATTGGTGCAAGTGCAAGTATGAAAAATAAATCATTCTGTTTAAAAAAAACGGTTTAACAATACGTCTCGAAAATCTCGCAATCCAATAATTTTTTTAAGTATTTGATTTACAAGCTTGAACAATTTTTTATTGTCTTGTGTCGAAAATGAAAATTTTTATTAAAAAAATAATTGTTCAGAGAAGATTCATAAGTTTTGAACAATTTTAGGTAACGTTGTTGTTTCGCATCGAAAATTTGAATTTTTAAACAAGAATCATTATGATTTGAAAAAAATATAAAAACTTTTAAACAATGTTGGATATGCTAGTGTTTTTTATCAGATTGTAGTATTTTTATCTTCAAACAAATTATATTTCAAAGATTTCAAATAAGATTAACAACTTTTTAAAATTTTTTGGTTATTTTGGCGTTTTACCCTTGAAATCAGTATTTTTAATAAAAAATTGTTATATTTTGAAGATTAACAAATTTTCAACAATATACGTTTTTTGGACATGTTAGCGCTTTTTATCGGAAATTGACTTTTTTTAAGAAAAAATCATTTTAATACTTTTTTACCCATTTTAGGTTACGTTAGCGTTTTACGTAAAAAACTGGTGTTTTGAAATAAGAACTATCATAGAAAATTAAAATCATTACAGTTCGTACAAGATATGCAATTATTGAATAATTTCAGGTTATGTCAACGTCATTCATAAAAAATCATATATTTTCAACAAATATCATTAAATTTCAAAGATTCACAATTCTGAAGAATTTTTTGTTATGTTATTGCGTTTGTAAGTTATTGGTATTTTTAATAAAACATTAATGGATTTGAAAGTATATTTACAATCTTCAACAACCTTATATTATGTTAGTTACGTTAGCGTTTTACCCAAAAACTGGTATTTCAGAATAAAAACTATTACAAAAAAATAAAAACCATTACAGTATCATCGTCCAGATTCCTAGTTTTCAACAATTTTAGGTTATGTTAGCGTTTTAGACCGGAAATGAATATTTTTTATACAAAATTATTAGATTCAAAGATCAAACATATATGAAAAATCTAAGTTTTTCGATTTGTCAGCAATTTTTACCGGAAATTAACATTTTTTACAAAAATCAATAAAACAAATAATTTTAAAGGCTTATAATTTTTGACAATTTTAGGTGACGTTAGCGTTTTACCCAAAAACGGATATTCAAAAATAAAAAGTCTTATAAAAATATATAATCATTACAGTATCATCATCAAGATTTCTAGTTTACAAAAATTTTAAGATATTTCAGCGTTTTACACTGGAAATGGGTATTTTTAATACAAAATTATTAGATTTCAAAGAATACACATTTTTGAGCAAATTAGGTTTTTCGATTTGTTATGACTTTTCACCTGAAATTGCCATTTTCAAACAAAAATCATTTTGAAAAATCATTTAGAAGGTTTATAATATTTTAACAATTGTACGTTCCGTTAGAATTTTACGCAAAAACTGATATTTCAAATTAAAAACTATTAAAAAAATATAAATTAAAATCATTACAGTTATCATAATAAAGATTCCTAGTTTTCAACAATTTCAGGTTATGTTAGCGTTTTACACCAGAAATCCGTATTTTTAATTCAAAATTATTATTTTTCTAAGATTCAATATTTTTGGGCAATTTACGTTTTTCGCTTTGTTGGCAATTTTTACTGGAAATTTACATTTTCAAAGAACAATCATGTTAAAAAACATTTATTGAAAAATAAAAAGTATTAAAAAATTTATTACAGTATCATCATCAAGACTCCTAGTTTACAACAATTTCAGGTTATGTTAGCGTTTTACACTGAAAATGGATATTTTTAATACAAAATTATTAATTTTCAAAGATTCAATATTTTTGGGGAATTTACGTTTTTCGATTTGTTAGCAATTGTTACCGGAAATTTACATTTTCAAACCTAAATCATTTTAAAGGTTTATAATGGTTTAACAATTTTAGGTTACGTTAGCGTTTTACTCCAAAACTGGTATTTCCAAATAAAAACTATTATAACAAAATAAAAATCATTAGAGTATCGTCATCAAGATTCCTAGTTTTCAACTATTTCAGTTTATGATAGCGTTTTACACCATAAATGGGTATTTTCAATACAAAATTATTAGTTTTCAAAGATTCAATATTTTTAAGGAATTTACGTTACGTTTTTTGACATCAAGAATTTGTAATTTCAAACAAATAGCAATATAACTTGAACAAAATTGAACATCCTTTAACAATTATGCATTATGGATATGTTAATAATAATAATTGATTAATTTCTTTATATAAAGAAAATAGATTGAAGAATATTATAAAATAATATTATTTGAGTAATTGGATTTTTAAGTGATTATTAGTTCATTTATATATCTATTTAGGTCATCTTAGAGGCAATTGATGAGAATGTGAGAATCATTTAAAATAAAATAAAATATCAAAACTATTAAAATTAAAAAAAATATTTAACTTTAATTTTTAAAAAATTTTAGCTAAGAGTTTTTGCAACTGTAAAATTACCAAATTAAATTTCATTTTACAGATTTGTTGTTTAAATTAAATTTTTGATATGAATAATATAAATGCTGGATGAAAATATTTGAATATTACTTTATTTAATATATTTTCGAAAGAACAACAAATTTTCCTCAAAGTTACAAGTATTTTAATTTTGATGTTTATTTAAAAAAAAAATCATTCCTTAAAATTTTATAACTTTAGTATATATTACATGTTTCAATTTTCTTTTCGGATTCTGGTGATTTTTAATGTCTTCTTTCGAAATCTATTGAAAAATTGAAAAAGAGATCAGAATTAACAAAGTAGAAACAATTTGTTTAAAAATATAAAAAGTCAATTTTCACAAAAAAAAACCCACACTTATATTTTTTGTATTTTTTCAATTGGCCTTCTATAAGGAAGACTTCCTGTAATTTTTATGTTGGCTGAACCATTTTTGTGTCTGAGAGAATTTTTTCCCCTGAAAATGTAATTTTTAAAATTTTGTTTGTTGAAAATATCTAAATTTGAATTATTTCAGGTTGAACCATCAAATTTTGAGAATTTAAATTTAAAAACTCTAAAAATTGCGAATTTCGGAAGGAAATAATTTCCAAATGGAGCAATTCATAATTTGACAATTGTATTTATATTTTTCCGAAAAAATTATAAAATAATTTAGGTATCTTATAAAATAACAAAAATTTAAGATTTAGGATTTACAAAAAAATATATACAATATAAAAAGTATGGAGTTCAAAAAGGTTTTCTTTTTAAATAGTTAAAAATGAGATATCCTTTTCCAATATGGAAAATAAAAATTAGGTGAAAATTAAAATAAATAATTATCAAATAATCCAAATAAAAATTCAAATGTTTAAAATAAATCTGAACTATGAAGTTGTCACATTAAAAACTATTTAAATTGATAAGTTTATAATTTTACAGAAAAAAAAATATTTTGAAAAGACGCAATACTTGAATTTTGGATTTCAAGATAATTAGGATATAAACAATCAATTTAAGAACCAATTTATTTTCATATAATTTAAACTATTTAGAAATTCATGGGAATTTTCCAATTCAGGAATTTCCTTATTCGGGAATTTTATTATTCGGGAATGTTTTAATTCGGGAATGTAATTATTCGGGAATTTTCCAGTCCGGGAATTTTTTAATAAATAAAAAATATTTATGAAGAAACTTTCAATTATTTAAATCCGGGAATTTCAAATTTTGGCAATTATCTGTCGGGAATTTTACTATTCGGTAATATTAGAAACTGTTCGGGAATTTTAAAATTCAGTAATTTAATTATTCGGGAATGTTCCAATTCGACAATCTTGTTATTCGGGAATTTTACAATTAGGGAATTTCATTAATTTTATTATTCGGGAATGTTCCAATTCGGGAATTTAATTATTCGCAAATTTCCCAGTCCAGGAATTTTTGAATAAATAAAAAATAGTTATAAAAAAACTTTTAGGTATTCAAATCCGGGAATTTTATATTTTGGCAATTGTTTGTCGGGAATGTTACTATTCGGGAATATTATAAAATGTCGGGAATTTTCCGAATCGGTAATATTATAAACTGTTCGGGAATCTTATTATTCGGTAATTTTATTATTCGGGATATTTCCAGTCCGGGAAATTTTTAATAAATAAAAAATATTTATAGAAAAAACTTTTAATTTTTTTAAATCCGGGAATTTTATATTTTGGCAATTTTCTGTCGGGAATTTTTTTACTCGGGAATATTATAAACTGTCGGGAATTTTCCAATTCCGTAATATTATAAACTGTTCGGGAATTTCCCAATTTGTGAATTTCATTATTCCGGAATTTTTCAATTCAGTAATATTATAAACTGCTCGGGAATTTTATTATTCGGGAATTTTCCAGTTCGGGAATTTTTCAATAATTAAAAAATATTTATAAAAAAACTTTCAATTATTTAAATCCGGGAATTTCATAATTTGGCGATTTTCTGTCGGGAATTTTTTAATTCGGGAATATTATAAACTGTCGGGAATTTTCCAATTCGGTAATATTATAGACTGTTCGGGAATTTTATTATTCGGAAATATTATAATTCAGAAATTTTATCATTCGGGAATTTTCCAGTCCGCGAATTTTTGAATAAATACAAAATGTTTATAGAAAAACTTTCAATTATTTAAATCTGGGAATTTCATAATTTGGCATTTCGCTGTCGAGAATTTGATTATTTTGGAATATTATAAACTGTCGGGAATCTTTCAATTCGGTAATATTATAAACTGTTCGGGAATTTTCCAATTAGGGAATTTTATTATTGAGGAATTTTATAATTCATATATTTTATTATTTGGGAATGTTCCAACTCGGAAATTTTTCAGTCCGGGTATTTTTTAAGAAATGAAAAATATTTATAAAAAAAAACTTTGAATTATTTAATTCCGGGAATTTCATAATTTGGAAATTTTTTGTCGGAAATTTTATTATTCGGGAATGTTCCAATTCGGGAATTGAATCATTCGGGAATTTCGCAGTCCGGGAATTTTTTAATGAATAAAAAATATTTATAAAAAAAAAACTTTCAATTATTTAAATCCGGGAATTTCATAATTTGGCAATTTTCTGTCGGAATCTTATTATTCGTGAATATTATAAACTTTCGGGAATTTTAAAATTCGGTAATATTATAAACTATTCGGGAATTTTATTAGTCGGGAATTTTTCAATTCGGGAATATTATAATTCAGGAATTTTATTATTCGGGAATGTTCCAATTCGGGAATTTTCCAGTCCGAGAATTTTTTAATAAATACAAAATGTTTATAAAAAAACTTTTAATTATTTGAATCTGGGAATTTCATAATTTTGCAATTTTCTGTCGGGAATTTTATTATTTTGGAATATTATAAACTGTCGGGAATCTTTCAATTCGGTAATATTTATAAACTGTTCGGGAATTTTATTATTCGGGAATTTTCCAATTAGGGAATTTTATTATTCCGGCATTTTATAATTCAGGAATTTGATTATTCGGGAATGTTCCAACTCGGGAATTTTCCAGTCCGGGTATTTTTTAATAAATATAAAATATTTATTAAAAAAACTTTGAATTATTTAAATCCGGGAATTTCCTAATTTGGAAATTTTCTGTCGGAAATTTTATTATTCGGGAATGTTCCAATTTGGGAATTTAATTATTCGGGACTTTTCCAGTCCGGCAAATTTTTAATAAATAAAAAATATTTATAAAAAAACTTTTAATTATTCAAATCTGGGAATTTCATAATTTTGCAATTTTCTGTCGGGAATTTTATTATTCGTTAATATTATAAACCGTTCGGGAATTTTATCATTCGGATTCGGGAATTTTATTATTCGAGAATAGTATAATTCAGAAATTTTATTATTCGGGAATGTTCCAATTCTGGAATATTATAAACTGTTCGGGAATTTTACAATTCGGGAATTTTATAATTCAGTAATTCAATTATTTGGGAATGTTGCGATTCGGGAATTTTCCAATCCGGGAATTTTACAGTGTCGCGAATTTTATTTTTTTCTGGATTTATCAGTCACCCCTTATCAAGTAAGGAGAAAATTTAGGAAAATATACTTTTTTTCTTTCGAGGGACACATAAGAAAAAAAATTTTATACAATTTCTATACAGTTTTTGTTATTTTAAATGTAAACAATTTTTTTATAAATTTCAGAAATTAAAGAAAAAATCTTCGATAAAAATATTTGATTATTGTATTTTTGGTAAATAAATTTTGATTTATAATTCGGTAATTTCCTGTCGGGAATTTTATTATTCGGAACTTTTCAATTTCGGAATTTTACACTGTCTGAAATTTCGTTTTTTTTGGGATTTTTCAGTCGTCCCGTAAAAATCCCGAATTGGAAAATTTTCGAATAATAAAACTCCAGAATAGTTTATAATCGATGCAATTTTCTTTTGAAAATTTAATTATTTGGGAATTTTTAAATTCGCTAATATTAAAAATTGTACGGGATTTTTATTTTTCGAGAATTTTATAATTTCGGGAATCTTCTATTTCGAATTTTTGCTTTTTCGGGAACTTTCAAGTGTCAAGATATTAATTTTCCGAGAGTTCGACAAAAGCTAGGTCAGAAATATAAATATTTTTTTTTGTTTGAAAATCTACTTTTTACATTTTCCCACAAATCCTCGCGATTTCATTAATTTTGAGCTTCTTTTAAATTTTCCGAAATACTTCGAAAGTAGATGGTAAGAAGATTTTTCTTTCAAATAGACTGCAAAATTCAAATACTCGTAACGAATTTGAAATTATTAACATTTATTTTTGAATATTTTTTGAAAAAGTATATTTTTTTATTAATTAATATCACGCACAAACACAACTACTAATCCAAGGGCCACCATCCACCCCCATCCACCATCGGGTGCTTCATTTTCTTCTTCTTTTAATTCTTCATTTTCTTGCTCATCTTCATCTTCATCATCTTTTTTTTTCTTCCCTTCACAATTTTCTTTTTCGACCGGTACCCCCACCCTCGAAATATTCGTTTCCCCAGAAACATTATTTGTCGCCCCACTGGCGGAACCGGAAGTGGTGCGCATCCCTTTTGCAAAAAACTTGGAAAAACTATTTAATTTCTATTTGAAATTTCACCATTGCACAAAAAAATCGAAGATAAATCTCATTGACTAGAATCAAAAATTGACCGAGAAAAAATCACTATCATAAAACCATCCTAAATTGGTTTGAGATCCGGTTCATAGTTTCACTACAATTTTTTTCGAAACAGTATTTTCATTTATTTCTGCAGTCTCTCTTCACTATCACTATTTTTATTTAACGTTTGAAAAATATTTTTTATCATCAACAAAAATGTCTAATAATTATTTTCTAATGTTTTCAAATTTAAACTTCAAAGTTAATAAATAAATTAATTTAATTTTTTAAATTTCAGTTCAGCTGGTTCGTGATTCAGACGAATTTCTGATACTTTCTGGAAAATGAGGCACTAATTTGAGAATAATTTATGAGTGAATCAGAAACTCGGTAGCCCACTGATATCTTCCCTTTTCGGTTAATCTGATCAATTCAGAACTAATAGACTGAAAGTTCGAGACAAACAGAAGCTCTAGCATCTCTTATCAGTGTCAATCATGACACTGATAAAAATCCAATAGAAAAAAAATATCGTTGGGGATAAATAAAGGAGGAGGAACTGATCAAATTTACAGAGTCACTGATTCTGGAAATCATTTCCGGAAGTATTATTAGAAATTAGCAACACGACATTTCAATGCCTTTTATTGCAAAAATCCAAAATTTATGGCGCTGATTCTAAAACCGAGAGCTGACAAATTGAGATTTTTGAGTACTGAAGATTAGCGGTTTCCAACTCTTCAATGTTTGTATTTTGTATTTTAAAAAAATTATATAATAATCCAATGATTTGTTTGATTAATGAAATTTACAAGCTTGACAATTTTGGATTGTGTTAGTGCTTTTAGTGGGAAATTGAAATTTTTATTCGAAAATAATTAGATTTCAAAGAAGATGTATAACTTTTGAACAATTTTAAGTAAACATTTTTCACAATTTAGAAATAAAAATCAATATTAAACAAATATTGATAATAAAATTACCGAATAATATATAATATATAATATATCATATATAATATATAATATATAATATATAATATGGGAACATTTGACCTCCTGT
>JAABKJ010004066.1:0-24900 GCA_011634705.1 Andricus grossulariae
TTGGGTCGCTCCGTGTCCTCAGGGTACACGAGACTTTTGCTGGATCATCGTATTGAATCCGTCGCAGACTGGCCATCCATCTCACGGTTGTGAGACGTGGTTACAGCTGAAATTTCACCGCGATTTCACTGGGAGCGAGTGCAATTTTCAAGATTAGGACCTGCTCCCGACCTAGGATGGTGAATACTTAGAATATTATAATGAGATAATTGGATATTAGGATTTGTGAATAATATCTACTACAAAAAAATCTGGGCGCACGGCTCGCAAGTTTAAGCGCGCCTAATTCGCGCGTCTGTCGGTTCTCGCGCTTCGCACTCGCTAATGTATTTAGCTCGCACTACGCGCTCGGTCTACTGTAATTTACTGATTGTGAATTCTCGATTGTTGATGCTCCTTCGGCTTCAAAAAACACATTCTCATCACCTATCTCGTTCGTCGCACTCGATTTTGTCCAAAATTCGAACTTTTCTGCATTATGCTTAACACTATTATATCAAATGTATATTACATTTATTCTGTATTTTTATTTAAAAAGTTCATAACAAGTTTGTAGATCTTTTTAGGTGGAGCAGCTTTTGGCCTTTCATTTTTTTTCGTCTCTTGTGCAATTTTTACACAATTAAATTTTTCATTTTGAATACTATTTTTTACAATTAATAAAAAATATGCGTCCTATCAAAAAAATATTCATACAAAATTTGTAGCTCTTTTATGGATGAGAAACTTGTGTCTTTTAATTTTTTCCGAAGCTTGTGTCGTTTCTCCAAAAATTTAATTCTTTTGCTTTTAATTTTGTTTTTCACGAATAAAACAAAAGCTACGCATCTTATTTAAAAAGTGGCTAATGACAAGTTTGTAGATCTTTTTTATTAGCACAATTTTTGTACTCTCATCTATTTTTCGTCCTTTATAGTTCAACCGCAAGATCGAATTTCTTATTATTTGTTATTTTTTGTGCGGTCTAAAGTTGCATTTTCGATCTTTCAAGAAAATTCGAAAAGTTATTAAGATAACCTTGTAAGGCTTCCAAAAATCAACGTTTTTCTCTTCCTGGCTTTTTTTAATATCGAAAGTTGTTTGGCTAAAAATTTTAATTTTCATCCTTTTCTTTTAGGCCATGAGGAAGTGTGCCTGAGCTCAATCCAATCTGGTCAGTGTTTTGAAAGTGATCGTGCCTACAGTATATAGACACTCAAGTAAAATCAATTTTTTCTGATGAAAACCGACGAAGTCAAATTTTGCATAAAACTAATTGAAAAGCTTTTATGTTTAAACGTTAAAGGAATGGTCGAATAGCAAAATATAACAATAATCGTTATTGAACATCAAGAAAATTATGTTTAAAACTTTTTTTAAATATAGCTTCAAACTTTTTTTTTAAATACAGTTAAAATTACGTTTAGAGCCTTTTTACAAATATGTATATTTCAAATGTACGATCATTTTCACTTCTTAGTTCAAAATGATCTAACTGCAACATTTTAAACATTTGTCATCCTGAGTAAAACAAAAACAAACGTTTTGACTATGAAACTCGTAAATTAGTATAGATTATTGTATTTGTAAATTCTTGAAGGTGTACTTTTCTGTATATTCTGCCAGCAAATTAAAACTACAATAAAATACAACAATAAAAAAAAGCATGAAATTCGTCCGAATGATAGACAGAAGCTGACATAATTCTGATTACATTTGTTCAATATCTATTTCAACTTTTGTGAAATCTCGCATTGTATTGTAAAGATTAGTAAGATTTCACAATAATTTACGTAAAGCTGAAGGTTTTAAGCAAATTTGTAGATATAGCTTACGCGAGAAATTTCGTTAAATGAAATGTTATTGTAGCTTGAGTCCTATTTTTCAAAAAGTTAATTTTGTTATTTCTAATATATTTTCATAACAAGTGTTTATGACATAGTTGAAGATATTTTTTGGCTGAACAACTTTTTTTTCTTCTCTGGTGTCGTTTTTCCAAAAATTTAATTTTTAATCTTATTTTTTACGATTAAAAGGAAGTCTACTTGTCGTATCAAAAAATTACTAATAACAAATTTGTAGATCCTTTTTGGGTTAACAGTTTCTTTCCATTCATTTTATTCTGTACCTTGCATTGTTTGACCGCAAAATGAAATTTTTGATTTTTTATTATTTTTTCTGCGATTAAAATTAGAATTTTTGTTTTTTCAAGACAATTCAAAAAGTTGTTTTGATAACCTTGTAGGGCTTTCAAAAAGTATACAGACAACGACAAGGACAGACAGACGGACACCGACGTAAGAATTATTTTTTCTGACTCAGGGGGCCTCAAAACGTCGACATTTGATGAAATCCACGAAAGTCATTTTTCACATAAAATCAATACCTTCTCATTATGATGAGGATGTAAAAAGAGTTATAAATTATTCGTGATTGTGTGGCTGTCACGTATAATTTATAAAAAAATATAACTAAAATTTTGAACTCTCGGACGCAAAAGTGGAAATAACATTTTCGAACAATTATTTAGAATAAACAATAAATTCATTCCTCGAAACTACATTTTAAAGTTTTTTGTTCTGTCTGTTATTTCGAAACATCCAACTCATATTTCATCATTCTTAAAAAGCATAGTTCGAACGCAAAATAAAATCTGAGAAAAAAATCTTCACGCATACTTTTATCTATAATTGTTGTATTTCTTCCAAAAATATTTATTATTTCAATTTGTTTTTAATTTCATTATACCGAACACTTATTTTTAATTAATATTGAGAAAATATAGAAAAAAATCAGAGAAATCTATAGTACTCAGTGTTGCCTTTTTTCAAAAAAAGTATTGCTATATTGGATAGTTCTTCTCGAAATCACCGACGCCGAAAACCTGGTTATACTAAATTTCAGATAAATATGTAAAAATTTAACATATCAGGCCACTATGTTGGATCCACCATTTTCAATTTATAACTTTCGACGTTTTAAATTCGAACTGAGCGACCCCAAAAATCCCTTTATATCAAGTTTCAGACAAATATGTAAAAATTCTACGATTTTGGTCCCCATATTGGATACGCCATTTTGAATTTGTTACATTTAATATTAAATCCAAAATTAGCGCCCACCCTCCTATTAAGTTGTATTTGATTTAAGTCCATTGTGCCACAATTTTCTACTTTTTGTCCAAAGAAAGTTTTTTAAAATGATATTCTCAGTTTATATCATTCAATTGAACACTTATGTTTGAGCTATTATTATTTTCATATGACATGAAGACAAGATATATAACAATAGTATAATGAGTCTAAAATAAATATTTGAATATACATAAATAATAAAATAAAACGATACTAAAAAAGTATACAAATAAAAGAGAGTTTCTATTATTATCATTCTAATATTTGTATTTTGAAATTAAAGTAATGAGTGATGTTTTTTAACTAAAAATTGCATAAGAAATCATAACTTTTTCAAGCATGTCGTGGTACTGACTTATCCTGGAAATATTCACTTTGCAAATGATAGAGATTGAAAAAAAATGTTTCCGCATCAAAAATTGTTCAAAATAATTATTTTCTATTGATTTCAATAAATTTAAAAGTCACTTGCAATAAAAAAGAACGCTACCGCCTGATCCAACCGGGAGTTGAAGGACTCAAATCGCGATCCATGTAACGTGCGTGGTTTTTTCAAAGCCATTGTTCCCATTTCAAAAGTTAAATTTAATTTTGTATCCCTAATCGTTTTAATCCTTTTGATTATCAGTTTAAATCTTATTTCCCATTTGAAATCAAAAATTGTTTCAAATCAAATAAAAAAAAAAGAATTCGGGATTTGTCAAGTTGTTACTTCAGCTCGTACTCCGGGATAAAACTTTATTTCAAATGACAATTGGAAGTTGAATTTCGCTGACCATTTGTACGTGAACGGATGGTAAATAGCGTGTTCTGAAGACTGGAAGGGTAGAGACAAGGGTCATGTCTACTCTTCTGCAGATGGTCATAAACCAGTGAGACCAGAGTAAAAAGAAAAAGGGTCAAGCTGACGTGAGTCCAATTGTAAAAAAAAATTGTCCCTTAATAATTTACTTCTTAGTCTCCTCTTCCTTATTTTCTCATTACAATTACGATCCTAAATACACTTTTTATTTTCATGCCAATCGAGATGAAACATGTTTACAGCCTTCAATCTAATTGCAGCTCAAATAAAAAAATTTATTGAGTTCAAAGTTGCTTAACTTTTAATTTAAAATAATGGCCTAACCAGCAAATTTTTGAAAATTATATTGTCGGCTCAAAAAGAAAAAAAATTGTAATGAACATCCTGAAGAAAGGTTCTTTTTATGATCTCATTTTTTAATTTTTTCGTAAGCATGGCACAAAGGCATAAATTACATTTTCTACTTTCTTTTAGTTGGGGTTTTTGGCACCACACAAAGGTGAGAAACGCCCTGCGAGAGAAAAAAATTCCCTTTGATTTTCTTCAAAGCTCATGACATTGTTGAATCAAACTTTTTTTGTATCGATTTAGCAACTCAATAGCTGCAAAGCAAATGATCACTTTTTTTCAATTTGAAAATTAGATGTTTTATCTCCATTTTCTTGAAACCTCATAATATTTTTCAATGGAAACTTTTTGTATCGAATAATCAAGTCACTTATACGAAAATAAATTATTGCTTCTTCTGCATTGGAAATCGAATTTTTCATCACCGTCCCAAGTTGAAAAAACGTGCACCTCAACAACAAAAATTCTCCATAAATTTTATCGGAATCTATTAACATTTTTCAATCAAACATTTCAGGGTTCAGTTTAGCACTAATCTATCTGAAAAAAACTTTATAATTAAAAAAAAAAAAAAATCGACTAACGTGAAAGTAAGTAAAATCTGCCGTAAAATAGTGTAAATGAGGGTTAATCCTTTATGGAATTCTACCCTTCAGTTATAAAACCTCGAACGTAAAATTTAAACAATATGAAGTTTCACAATAAAAAAAAGGCATTCGTTTTAACAGAGGAAATTTTTTTCCCCTGTTTCGAATATGGAAACTGTATCTCTGTGATTTAACGATCATTAACAAGCACTTACATCGTCAGCCACGTGCATTCAGCCGCAATGCTCGAGGCAAAAGAGTTTTTGAAAACCCATTTCAATATTTTTGTTTCATTTTTTGCTCTAACTCACTCTGTGACAGTTCGATTGATTCAATATCAAAGCCTCGTAAAATTCAACCTCGGAATGCAAACCACACTTTAGGTACGGTAAAATGGGGCTAAGCTGATCGTTTTTTCGATTATTTACAATAAAGTGCAAGAAGACATTTAAATTAGGTATTGATGCTGCACTATATTCTCTATCTAACCCTCTTTTGTACTCTAAAGCACACACATACATATAATTCATTAAAAAATATTTGTCAACCCTTAAAGTGCGAACGACTTTGCCCCCTTATGTGGGGCAAAGTCGCTCACTCATAAAAGAAAGTGAAGAAAATAATTGAAAGAAAAACTCTAAGGGAACAAAAATTATTCATAAGTTTCACAATCATGTGAGAGAAAATTAAGTGACTAACACTTGTGGCAACGTTAAATAATCTGCTCATTGACACTTGGAACATAACCAGATCTTTTTTAACCTCAAGTAAGATATATTACAATATATTTTCTAATTGATAAATTTTTTACTTTCTGAACGTTGTGAAACGTATATTTATTCTCTTAAACAGAGTGATTATCAAGGTAAATAACTTTTCCTTTCGTCGTAATGGGATTTCAAATAATTTGCATACTTTAGAGTATTTTTAGAAATTCCATGGAATTTTCAAGAGCTTTAAAAAGTTTCAAGGGTTTTGAAGGATTTCAAACGATTTGGAAGATTTGAGTGTATTTTATAATATTGCAAAAGTTTGTTGATCCATGGGAATTCAAAAAGCTTTGAAAAATCTCAAGATATTTTAAAGGATTCGAAATTTTTAGGGTACATTACAAAAATTCTAAGAAATTTTCAAGAGTTTTAAAAAATGTCAAGAAATTTCAAAAGATTTTGAATACTTTAGGGTACCCTAGAAGATTCCAAAGAATGTTTAATTGATTTGAATAATTTGATGGTATTTCAAAGGGTTTGAAGTATTTTAAGGTATTTTGAGTATTTTAAGGTATTCTAAGAGATTTCAAGGAACATCAAGATGATTTCAATAATTTAAAGACATTTTAAAGTGTTTTATGTATTTTAAAAAATTCAAAGAAATTTTCAAGAGCTTTAAAAATGTCAAGGGATTTCACAAGGTTTCAAAGGATTTGAAATGTTTTAGGGTATTTTGAAACATTTGAAGAAATTTGTAGTAGAATTTAATACCTTAAAGAAATTCCAAAGAATTGTAAGAAATCAGAGTATTTAAAAAAATTCAAAGAAACTTTTAAGAGCTTTAAAGAGTTACAAGGGATTTCACAAGATTTCAAAGGATTTGAAATATTTTAGGGCATTTTAAAAGATTCTGAGAAATTTGTAGAATTGAATACCTTGAAGAAATATCAAAGAACTGAAAGAAATCTGAGTATGTTAGAAAATTTCCAGGAATTTTTGAGAGATTTACAAAATTTCATGAGATTTCAAAAGATTTTAAATATTAAGGGCATTTTAGAAGATTCCAAGTCATTTCAAAATGTATTCATTAATTCAATGGGATTACAAAGGATTTGCCTAATTGAAAGTATTTTTAAAAATTCCACGGAATTTTCAAGAGCTTTAAAAAGTTTCAAGGATTTCGAAAGATTCCAAACGATTTGGCAGATTTGAGGATATTTTAAAATATTGCAGAAATGTTTAATCTATAGGAATTTAAAGAGCTTTAAAGAGTATAAAATGATTTCAAAGACTTTGAAATTTTAGAACATTAAAAAAAAATGTCAAGGCTTTACAAAATTTCAAGGGACACATATTTTAGGGTATTTTAGAATATTCCGAGGAATTTTCAATTAGTTTTAGTGATTTAATCAAATTTCAAAGTATTTCAAGTATTTTAGTGTATAAAAAAAGATTTCAACGCATTTTCAAATGCTTTCAAAAGTTTCATGACATTTCTAAAGATTTCCAAGGATTTACAATATTTTATAGTATTTGAAAAGATTCCATGGAATTTGTAATAGAATTCAATAATTTGAAGTAATTCGTAAGGATTTCAAAGGAATAAGGTTATTTTTTAAAATTCCAAGGCATTTTTGAGAGCTATAAAAAGTTTCAAAGATTTCGAAACATTTGAAGGATTTGGAATATTTGAGGGTACTTAAAAATATTCCAAGAAATTTTTTATAGATTTCAATAACTTAAGCCTGTTCAAAACGCGTTTGAAGATTTCAGAGTATTTTTAAAACCTCCAAGGAATTTTGAACAGCTTTAAAAAGTATCAAGGGATTTCAAGGGATTTCAGATTTTCAGGGTATTTAAACGACTCTAAAGATTTTAGGGCATTTTTAAAACTCCAAAAAATTTTTTAAAGAGCTTTTGAAAGTATGAAAGGTACTTAAAGGATTCGAAATTTTTAGAGTATTTAAAAAAATTGCAAGGCTTTAAAAAGTTTTGAGGGACTTCCAAAGATTTCCAAGGATTTGCAATAATTCAAGTCTATTTCAAAAGATTGAAATAATTTGTAATAGATTTTATTAGTTTAAAGGGATTCCAAAGGATTTTCAAGAATTTTGATTTTTTTTTAAACTTTAATGAATTTTCAAGAGCTTCAAATAATTTTGAAGAATTTCAAAAGATTAAATATATTTTAAGGTATTTCAGAAGGTTCAAAGGGATTTCATGAGATTTCCGAGGATCTCTATAATTTTGAGGCATTTGAAAAAATGTCAAGGTATTTTAATACATTTTACAGGATTTCAGAAAAAATCATCTGATTTCACAGAATTTCACGGGATTTTATAATATTTAAATGGATTTCAAAAAGTTTGTTGGCAGGAAATTATTAAGTTATCCAGAATTATTTTCAGTTTCTTGAAATTCTTTGGAATTCTTTTGAATTTTTGAATTCACTTGAATTCTTGAAGTTCGCTTAAATTTTTCTTAATTCACTCAATTCTACTCAATTCGATGGATTTGTTTTAGTTTCTCTTTAATTCATCTTGAAGTCTTTTAAACTCACCTTAAAATCTTAGTCATTTCATCAAATTCTTTTGGATTCTCTCAAATTTTTCTAAACTGATTTGAAACTTACTAAATTCAATCCTTTTTTTCATATTTTTAAATATTGTTAAATGAACCTTCGATATTTATGAATTTCATCGAATTCTTCTCATTGCCCTAAAATTCCTTTCTATTTATTCAAGTTCTACTTAAAACAATGGAATTACTTGTATTATTTTGTATCAATAATATCATATGATTTATATTTGTATGATTTGTAATATTCATGTGGGAATTCGCATAAATCTTGTTCGGGTCTTGGAAAAGAAAATTCATTGCAAACCAATTGCTAATCTTCAACTTTCCTACTCAGGAAAAGAGGTAATTGATTATAAAAAAATAAAATTTCTAGCGAACCGGTTATCACCACATGCGCCACATAGCCCTCCATTTACGGTATTGAATTATTGAACTATCTGCATTTCAAAAAAACGTAATATAATAATATTCTCCCATAAACTCGTCCATATTTATTATGCTCCGAAGGGCAAACTACTTTCATCTTTTGTGTACAATAGATCACAAGATCACAGGATTACATAAGATTACACGAGATTTCATAGGATTGCATAATACATTAGAGATTAGAGATTATTGGGGGTTAAATGGGATTAGAAAAGATTGTAAGAGATTACACAAAATTAAACAGGATTAAAATTGAAAAACGTAACTGAAGCAAGAGATATCAAAGTCACTAATAATTGTCTCCAATCGTTGTCGTGCCGAAAATTAAGTTTCTAGAAAAAAATGTTCTACGATTACAAGAATTGAGACGATACCATAAGTCATGTATTGGGAAAGAAAAAAACACAATTATGTGTGACAAAAATGTAAGGCTTACAAAAAATTATTACTCAACGAATATTTAAAAAAAAGTAATTTTCTCCTTACCTGGCTTCTTACAAACTTCTTAAAAATAATACAATTTTAATAAATTATGATTTTTTCCAGAAAAAACATTCCCTACGACTCTACTGTTTCCAGTTTTGGACATAAGTCAATAATCTTTGATCATAGTTATTCGTTTAAAAAGGTTTTCTTTAAAAAAAATTGTTTTCACGATTTTTGACATAGAAAAATTGACTGCCAAAATTTTAAACAGTAGAGCTGTAGATAATATTTTCTCCCAAAAAAGAAGCCATAATTTATTATTATTAAAGCATTTTGAAAAAATTAGAAAAAAGCGATAGTGAGGAAAAATTAAATTGCAAAATAAAATAGTTAAAATACATATTTTTTGTAAGTTAGAAATTTTTCATTCAAAAAACTGTTTTTTATTTTAAGTTTCATAATTAGTAATGTTATTCTGATTTTTAAAATCGCAGAGAAACTTTTTTTTCAGAGGTCTATTTTTTGGCACGACAACTGCCCTAAATTCTGTACTTTTTTTCTCGATTGAGCAAGCAATTATGTTTAAACATTATTTCTTTATTGTTAGGAGAAAAAGAATTGTTAGTTGCATATTTTCAAATATTATTTTTCATTGTGAAATTCATGTATCGTTAATTTTTTTTCTCACCAATGTAGTTTTTTTTGTATAATTTCATGCAGTATTTGAAAAAAAATTTTATTTAAATATATATGTGTATATCATCCAAAATATATGCAACTATCCCATCAATTCAATAATTTCACAGTGAATATTTGAGTAGAAAAGGAAAATATTCGAACGAAGGTAGAAGAAACTTAAGACAAACAAATGCAAGAATAATTCATTGCTGAGCAAAACAAAAATGTTTAAAGAAGGTATAGAAACCCTTATTTTAACATCTTTGGGATCTTGACACATCACATTTCCGATTTCACAGCCAATCCTCATTTTTCTGCAACAAGTATGGTTTCTAAAAATTCTGAAAATTGTAACTTACTTCACAAAACTTTCCTTAAGTAATGACATTCAGTTTTTAATGGTATTTGTATTGCACAAGAGAAAAGAATATGAAATAATATGCAACTAACAATTTTCAATTTCTTACAAGAGAACAAATAAAATTTCAACTTAATTATTTGTTTAATCGAGTAAAGGTACAGAACTGAAGGCAGTTGTGTCAAAAAACAGATCTCTGAAGAGAAATTTCTCTATGATTTTAAGAGTCAGAATATTATTACCAATGATATTATTTTGATTAAGAAACATTCTTTTAGATAAAAAATTGTCAATACTTGCATAAAAGTTTATTTTAACAATGTTTTCTTGCAACTGATTTTTTGCTTACTATCGCTCCTTATCAATTTTTGAAAAATGCTTTAATCATAATAAAGGATGGCTTACTTTCTTGAAGAAAATATTCTCGACAACTTTAGTGTTTACAATTTTGAAAGTGAATTTTTCTATGGCTGAAATCCTGAAAACAATTGATTCAAAAGAAAATATTTTTTAAACAAATAACCGTATTTGAAGATTATCGATTAATTTTTTACCAGTGTTTTTTTCAATTGAATTTTTGCTTCCTGCCGTTTCTTATCAATTTTTCAAAAATGTTTTGATTACAATAAATGATGGCTAATTTTTTCTAGGAAAATATTCTCTACAACTCTAATATTTGAAAATATTAAAGTAAAGGGTCTAGCTGGCTAAGCATGGCAAATCGGCCATGTTTTATCAAAATTTAAGCATTAAAAAAAAATGCATAGGAAAAGATGGTCAACAAAAAATCAATTGCAAAAAATATTCTTAAAATAATTATTTTTCATAAGCCTTAAATTTTTTATACAAAATTATGTTTTTTGTTTCATAATACGTGACTGATGATACCACTTCAATTCCTAAAATCATAAAAAATTTTTTTCATATACCACATTTTTAACATGAGAACAAACTTGAGATCAAATTTTGAACATCAATCATATTTCTGCAAAATTTCCGAGATTAATTCTTTCAATTGTTGTATGTGTAAAACACGTTCCCTTATATTATTAGTGATTTTGATACCTAATTTGATATGATCCTCACTTTTGGGTGGTATTTGTTGGTTAATAGTAAGAAGGATAGTCTTCAGGGATAATAGATTTCTATGTACTAAGATAGATCGAGAAGGAGTTATCTCATTAGACAACAACACAGGAGAGGTAGAGGGACCATAGGAGGGAGTGAGAGAACATTTTGCCATGTTTGCATAAAAGGGTTGTATAGTGGATAGATGTCGAGGGAGATAGAAGGAGGATAAAAAAAGATAAGATAGAAATAGATAGCAAGTTAGGCGGGTGTGTTTGATTTTGATTTCCTTTTTTTCTGAAAAGAACTTGGTTAGCAGGGATCCATTTTGTTAGTAAGTTAGTGGGAAAGGGGTAAAGTGAGTAAGCGATTCGGCTGAAATAACTGGTATGCCAGCTGTCTCGGCAGAAACGGGCAGGCTGGTATACCAGCTAGCCCGTTAGCGAAGGAAAGAGGAGGAGCATATAAATGACAAGAAAGAATTTTATTTCGGTTAATTTTTATTCGTGATTCTATCTACTAAGATTTTTACAGAGAGTCGGAATTCTTATTAGTCGAAGTTTTGGTTCGGCCTCAGAAGAGGGTGACGGAGATGCGTTGTCCAGGCGGCTTGCTCGTGAAGACCTATCGCTGGCTTCCAGCTGTAGGATTTAGTGTGAAGGTTGTGGCTACCAGCTCCCAAACACTTCTATCGTTCTGGGCCAGTGCGTGCCCTTTTAAAGGGGAGGCTGCGTTGACGTTGCGTGGAAGTCGAGCGGAGAGGGTAGAAAATCGTTGGAGGGAGATGCGCGCGTCGAGATTCGCGGGCGCTGTACTTACGACTCTCGCCTCTTCCCGTCCTGTCGCCTTGTTGACGTAACTGCTGACGTCACTTCAGGCAGTTCCTCCTTTCACCGCGGTGAGGCTTTCTTCTCTCTCTTAGTCTGAGGGGTAATAGTTAGTTATTATAATTTTAAGATGATTGCCTACTGAATGAATAAACGTCGTCTGCGACGGTATTTTAAATCTATCAGTAAAAGAGTCTCGCTCTATGCGAGTCCCGTATAACACTTTTTTCAGTTGCGTTTTCCAATTTTACTTACGTTCATTCTTGTGCAATCTCTTGTAATCTTTTGAAATCCCATATGTAATCTCATGTCATATAGTATAATATCATGTAATCATATGTAATAATCATTAATGTTATATAATCTTGCATAATCCCATGTAACCTTGTGTAATCTTATGTATTCCTGTTTTAACTTAATTTGTAAAGAAGATAACTTGTGAAAGTTTATATTTCTTGATACTTAAAATGTAAAATGTCTAATTTCGAGCGTAATTGCGAAACAAGAAGCCGCAAGTCATTTTAAAATGTAAATGTGCATTTTTAAAGAGCAAAAAACTATATAAATAAATACGAATACGTTCCTCTTCACAATTAGATCGCTCATGGTGCCTCAAACACGAACAAAACTCGTAAGTTCTTGTCCCCAGAGACGCGTTGAAATAAAGTGGCAGACTATTGTACACAACTGGACCGATTTACAAGGTGCAGACCATTTATTTCTTATTTTATTTTTTCACATCCCATTTTTTGTTGTTCTTTATTGCCACGGAAAAAAATTCCGGGTGAGCAATAAATGAGTAATTATGTCAATATTTGATAAAGTCAGTAGAAACTTATTTATTATAATAAATATTATGTGAATTTAAATATCCAATTATTAAAAAGCGCATGATGCCATTTTCGATTATTTCTCGAACCATCTCGAAATTACTCGAAACAATTTAAAACTATTGTTGTCGGAAAACTGGCCTTCATGATTGGATGAACTTGTCGTTTCTTTTTCCCGTTTGAAATAAAATGTCTGCAAACAAAATACAAAATTCAATTTTTTCAGTTCAAGAAACATAACATAGAATCCAAGTAGGCCTAGCTACGAAAAATTAGATTTTTATAAACTGGATTAAAATTAAAGAATACGTTTGCAATATTTAAACTAACCTGTAAAGTTTTCACACTATACTTGGTTAAAAATGAAAAAATTCTCAATTATATTAGCGATTAAATATTTTTAATTTTCATACATTTTCAGGAAGCAAAAAGTTTTTGCTCAACAATTTTTGACAACAATTTTCAGAGGCTAAAGCGATTATTTTTAGTTAAAATTAAGCATATATCTAATAGATAAAAACTTTTTTTTCTACTATTTCATATTTATAAATCTGGAAATAATATGAAAAGTTTCCTCGAAACTTTCAAAATAAAAAGGTTTCAGACTTATTATGATGTTTAAGCGGAAATTCAGATTTCAGATGATTTAAAATTTCAGATGATTTCCGATTATTAAAATGATCAATAATCAACTGAAATACTCGAATTTTCAACCAAAGATGAACTCATTAAATTTTCAATAAAAAACATTAATTTTCAACCCAAAATCGCACGAATTTACAACAAAAAAGTTAAAAAAACAACCAAAGAGATAAACTTTTAACAGAAGAGTTTAACTTTCAACCAAGTAGTTTTAATTTGTAGCCAGAAAGATGAATGTTTAATCAAATTGATGAATATTTAAGTGTAATACTTAAATTTTCAACTAAAATGTGGAATTTTACCAAAAGATGAATTTTCAAACAAGAAGATTAACTTCCACCAAAAGAGATGAATTTTCATCAAAATACATGGATTTTCAACTAAAAGGATAAATTTTCAACAAAAAATTGAATAGGTAAATTTCCAGATGAAAAAATTAATGTTCAATCAAAGAAAAACATTTTCAATTATATTATTGAATATTGAACTGCAATAGCTGCTTGGTCAGTTGAAACAAATTTTCAACCAAAGAAAAAAGTAATTTTAAAGGCAATAGTTACATTTTTAAATGAAAAAGATGACTTTCAGACGAAAATAATTAATCTTCAACTAAAATAGTTGAATTTTCAACCAAAAAGATGAATTTTCAAAGAAGAAAATTCACTGCTACCAAAACAGATTAGTTTTCATTAAAATACACGGATTCTAGACTAAAAATGAAAAATAATTCAAGAAAAAAAAATTATTTTTGAAAGAAATAGTTACATTTTCAAACAAAGTAATGAATTTTAAACTAAAATGATGAATCTGTAACTGAAATAGTTAAATTTTAAATCAAGAGCTTCAACAATTTTTAAAAGCAACAAAAATTTCAACAAAATATTTAAAGTTTAAACTGCAATAGTAAAATTTTCAGTAAGAAAAATTATTGCCCGACCACAGAAAAAAATAATCTTCAACAAAATATCTCACTTAGCAACCAAGGAGATGAATTTTGAATTAAAATTATGAATCTCTTACCATGAAAATTAAGTTTTAGCAAAAAAAATTTAACTTTGAAACAAGTAATTAAATTTTTATTTAAAAAAAGATAAATTTTGAGCGGAAAATGTAGTATTGGATATTTCAGCCAAAACAGATTCTAATTGTTAATCAGAGACACTGAAATTGAAAAAAATTAGACTTTTCTACATGAGTTGAATTTGTAACTAATGAAGATTCTTCATTCAATAGAGAGAAAAAATCGCTATCAAATTGTTGAATTTTAAAACAACAAGATTAATTTTCAACGAAGAAGATTAATTTTTTTAAAAGAAGAACGAATTTTGAACCAAAAACGATCAATTTTCAACAAAAAATATAAGAGTTAAATTTTCAGTTGAAACAATTTCAAACGAAAAAAAACGAATTTTCAATGATATAGTTAATTACAATAATATAAAGCTACTTTTATGAATAATCATAGTTATTCAATTTTATATTTCAATTCAAAAATACTGAGCACGCTCTGAAAAAAGTTCCCTGAATTTGAAAAAAAATTTCCGGACGTTTCCAGGTTTTTTCGGGTAGGGCTATGAGGGACAAAAAATTAAACGCGTTAGTGCACGGACATTTTTTATTTTCAACATATTATCATTCTTAATCCAGAAAATTAAATTTTTTCAAATTCCTCGAAACATGCATGCGCGCGCGTAGCGCGCTTTTTCTACTTGTCCTTCTCTAAAAAATAAGTGTATCACGAAAATCTCGAAAGCATTGTTGTGGCTTCACCTGAATTCCGTTTGGGTAATTTGAAAAACACGATGGAAAGAATTTTTCAAAATTCACACACATAATTAAGAATTGAATTTCAGTTGAAGAGCATAGACAAAGAATGTCGCATTTTGTGTGCATAATAAAAATGACAAAAATGTAAGATTTACTAATGTACAATTTTATTATCTTACCAAAGCCAGACATATTTAGCAGAATTAAAATATGTATTTTACATGGGCAAAAGTAACTTTTTTGTCAAATAACAATGCAAATTTGTATTTTCACAAAAGGTGAAAAATTACAATTTTTCAATATTTTCATTGCATTATTTTAATTCAAATAATTATTTTTGAAAACCAAAACTTACCCCCTAAAAAGGTGAATTTTTGCTTCTTTGACACAAAATTGGACCTCATTTTTAACTGTTTGTTCCTGTGAAATGTTTAACAAATCACAATTTCAGTTAAAATAATTAACTTTCATCCAAGAAAAAGGGAATTTTCAACAAAAAAGATACATTTAAAAACAAAAGAATTTTACTAAAATGATGAATCTTCAACCAAATAGTTCAATTTTCAACCCAAAAGATGAATTTCCTGTCAAAAAGTAAAATTTTCAACAAAATAGAAGAATTTTCAATCAAGATGGTAAATTTTCAATCAAACAGATGAACTTTCAACTAAAAAGATTGAACGTCTATAAGAAAGATGCATTATCGAAAAAAATGGAAAAGTTACACTTTTAGTTAGAAAACAAATTTAAAAACAAACTAATTTTCAACAAAAAAAATTGATTTCGAACCAAAAAGATTAATTTTTAATAAAGTAAATGAATTTTCAATCAAATTTTTCTTTTTTGAAGGAACTGTCAACTCATAGTTAAATTTTCAGATCAATAAATTAATTTCAACCAAAAAGATGAATTAGACACCAAGAAAATTATTATTCTACCACAAAAGACAAAATTTCAACAAAATACACAAATTTGTAACCAAATAGTTGAATTTTCAACTGGAGAAGATAAATATTTAACCAAACATTGAATCATTAAATTTTCAGTTAAAAAAATCAATTTACAACAACAACAAAATGTCAACAAAATAGGTTAATTTTAAACAAAGAAAAGAGTTTTCAACTAAAATTATGAATTATTAACCAAAAAATGTTTTTTAGTCACTCTTCACAAATAGCGAAAATCTTAAAAATTTAATAAAATTGTTATATTAGGAGAAAAATCCTGCGACTAACGTAAAATTGATAGGATGATTTTTCCGGTTTTCTTTGGCTCTGCAAAATTGAATTTTCTGTATTGAAAAAGGGTTCTATGTTCGCCTATACATCGCTGTTAAATTAAAACTTTTACGTTACCTAATAAATAATTGAAAATATTACACATGTTGTACGTTGCTACTTTTCGCTGAAAAATTTTTGTTTCTTAAATAAAAATGATTAGATTTCAAGTATCAAAGATTCTTAAAAAAGTAATGTTTTTCCCTTTTGTTGTACCATATTTTGAACTTCAATTTTTATTGTATTTTAAAAGAGAAATCATTATAGCTAGAAAAAAATTGCGATTTTTGAACAGTTTCAGATTTTATTCACATTTTTCACAGGAAATCGATTTTTTAAGTAAAAATCATCACATTACGAAGAAGACTTGCAATTCTAAAGAGTTTTCTGTTATGTTTTCGTTTCTGGTTGAAAATTCAACAGTTGATAATTTAAGATAATTGTAAAATTAATTTGTTAAATCGTTGAAAGTTAGTAAACTCGAAAATTCCATTTTGAACTGTTGAAAATTCAAGAAAAAAGCGGATTTTGTACTAAAAAAGTGTCATCCATGTAATATTTACATAATTCTACATACAAATAAAAAAAATAAAAAATTCAACTCATAAAGAAAAATTTGAAAAGTTGATTATTTCGAAAACGGGTTACCATTGGCAAATATTGTTTTAACAAATACTACTCATCCAATCTTTAAATATAAATATTTTTTTTTCTTCGAAAAGCGTTTCTTCAGCTTAAACTAGTTGTTACTCCCACCTCTAAAGGACTTAAAACTTTCTAGGACCAACAGGGAATATTTTCGAATATTTTTAATTTATGGCTAAGCGAAAATCCCAATTTTCCTATATTGGCCTATGAATCACTATCGATCTGGGAATAATTGTTTTCTTTCAAATTTCTGGAAGATTTACAACTTTCCAGGACCAACAAGTAATATTTTGAAAAATTTTAAAATTCTCGGTTTTTGAAAAATCGAATTATCCTATGTTGGCCTATAAATCACTCTTGACCAGAAAATCTTTTTCCTAAAAAAAAAATAATAAAAGAGAAGCAATCAAAAACCAGCAAAAGAAAACAATAGGAAGCCCCTTTCTATATTATTATAAATTATAATTATAGGACTCCTCCTTATAAATAATAATAAATAATTTCATAATTTTATAACTCATGGAATAAAAAACGTCCAATCAAATAATTGGCACCTCTCGCACGTTAATTTCGTCAAAGACGTTGATAGAATAACACATAATTGGCAGAAAAATCAAAGCCAATTTCCAGTCATCGATTTCCCCTGACAATTTTTAATGGCGAGACTCGTGAAATAATTCTTTGTCACTGAACAGCAAGCAAAGAGTTTATAAGAAAAACTTAATTTTTTATTTATGGAAAAGTCAATCAGAAGACCAAAGTTTCTCTCAAAAATAGTTGATCTAAAATATAATTTAGAATATTGAGGTATTATTGAACGGAAAATATTCTTCAGCATACGATTTTTTAAATTAAGTTATCCAGACATTTCTTTCAATCGAAAACATGAATATAATTTAAAGATTAATTTTTAAATCATCCTTCTTTTCCCCTGTTTTCAAGAAACATCCAGTTTGTTTAAAAATTTCAACATTTGGTTCAAAATTTAATTATTTTGCTGAGAATGCTAAAAAAAAATTTTTTGTGGGAGGGGGGTAATAATTCAAGTATTTAATTGCAATTTGAACTACTTTGTTAAACAATTATTTTTTTGGCTAAAGATTCATCTCTTTGCCTAAAAATTTTACTATTTTGTTGAAAATTCGTTTCATTATGGTTGAAAATTCTTTTCATTTTTGGTTGAATATTCAACTCTTTGGTTAAATGTTGAATCCTTGTCTTGTAAATTCATTTTTTTGACATTTAAAAATTTAGTCAAAAATTCATCTCTTTCGTTAAAAATTCTTTTTTTTTTAGAATTAATTTTTTCTACTGAAAATATGACTATGCAATTTCGCGTCTAAAATTGATCTTTTTAGAAAAAAATTGATTCTTTTTTATTAAATTCACTGTATTTGAATTAAAATTAAAATGATTTTTTGTTTAAATATATTTAAGTTGAAAATTCAACTATTCAGTAGAAAATGGAACTAGTTGGTGGAAAATCAACTTTTTTGTTGAACTATTGTGTAAAAAAATCATTTTTTTGTTTGTTAGAGATTTATGATTTTAGTTGAAAATTCACATATTTGGCTGTAAATGAACTTTGTTATTGAAAATTCATATTTTTGGTTTGAAAATCAACATTTAGTTGACAATTCATTATTTTGGTTGAACGATAAACTCTGCTTTTGAACATTCTTTCTGTTTTAAAGATTCATCAGTTTAATTGGAAATTCATCTCTTTGGTTGAAAATTTAAATATTTTGATAAAAATTCGTTTTTTTTTTTGTTAAAAATTAATTTTCTTGACTGCAAGTGTAATCATTGAATTTTCGTTTAAAGTAGATATTTTAAATTGTGGATTGATCTTTCCTGGTTGAAAATTCATATTTTGTGCTTAAAAATCAACTTTATAGTTTAAAGTTGAACTAAATTATAAAATATTCTTTTTTTTTAACTATTTCGTTGAAAGTTCATCTTCCTTGATTAAAAATTAATCTTCCTATCTTTAACTAATTGGTTGGAAATTCATATATTTTGTTAAAGATTCGTCTTTTTGTAGAAAATTAATTTTTTGGTTGAAAGTTCATCCACTTAGATAAAAATTCAGATATTTCGTAGAAAATTGAACTATTTTGTTGAAAATTTCACTATTGTGTTAAGTTTTCCTTTTTTGATCAAAAATTCAACTCTTCTGTTCACAAATCGTTTTTTTCGATTGAAAATTAATCTTTTACGATGGAAAAGTCACCTTTCTTGGTTGAGAATTCATTTCTCTTCGTTGAAAATGAACTTTTCTGCTGAAAGTTCAACTACTTGGTTTAAAAATTCAAGTGTTCGGTTGAAAATGCAACAACTAATTTTTTTAAATATTTTATTTAGAGAAGAAAAATACCCCTATTATAATATTTATGTTCCTTTAGAGCCCATTCTTACTAAAGAAAATATAAACAATAAACCAATGTTCGGTATATACCATTGTGGAAAATTTTTTACAAAAAGGTAAAAAAAGTTCACTTATTTTCACAGGAAAATACAAATAAATACAATGAATTACAATCAAAATTATAGGAAAATGAAACTTTTTTTCTATTATTCGGACGAATTTTTTATGCTTTTTTCTTATTTTTGGTACATTGTTGTATTTTATTGTAGTTTTGATTTCTCACGGTTTCACGGTTATTTAAAGTGAAAGATTTGAACTCTTGTAGATACATTTTTTTTTTCATTTGAAGTTCGAAAAATTCAAGCGCAAATTAGATCACTGAAAGTCAAATACTTTTCAATTTTAAACTTTTGAAATTAAAGCTGAAAAAAATGTTAATTCAAACGCTCAAGAATTTAGCTGCATCAAATGGAAGCTTTTAACATTTTTAATTGAAATTTCTGTTATTTGAAGCAGTTGAACTGGAAATTTTTTTACTTTCATTGAAAATGATAGCGTGATCATCTTCGATGCTGTAAATTGAATAATGAATCAAACATTTTTATAAATTTTCAAAATTATATAATTTTAAGCAATTTCAAGCTAGAAATATTAATTTGTACATCAAAATTTGTTTTGACACCTTTTTAAATCTTTTCTTAAAAATTTGTTTCAAAAAAATAATCAAAAAATTTTCCAGGAATCTAATCATAATTTTGGCGAATGAAAAATCCCGAACAATAAAATTCCCAACAGAAAATTGCTGAATGATAAAATTTTTATAAAACTATTTGATTGTTGTATTTTAAATAAATAAATCAAATTTGTTTGAAAGAATGTTTCAATCGATTAAATTCGGGAATCTTCATTTTGGATATTTTATAATTCGGAAATTTTCTGTCGGGATTTTTATTATTCAGGATTTTTATAATTCGGGCATTTTATAATTTGGGAATTTTATTATTCGGGGATTTTGCATTTCTGTAATATTATAAACTGTTTGGAAATTTTATTATTCAGGAATTTTATAATTCGGGAATTTTATCATTCGGGAATTTCTCAATCCGGTAATATTATAAGCTGTTCGGGAATTTTATTATTCGGGAATTTCCCAATTCGGTCATATTAAAAACTGTTTCGAAATTTTCTAAATCGAAAATTTCATTATTTAGGAATTTTACTATTTGGGTGTTTTCCAAATCGGGAATTTCACACTGTCAGGAATTTTATTTTTCGGGATTTTTCAGTCGTCCCGATAATTTCATCATCTTCGAATTCGAATTTTGTCTACCATTTTTTTTTAAATCGTGAAAATAAAGAAATTACCTTAAAATCTTCCTGATTCTTTTTTGAACATTTTGCAAATATTTTCAAATATTCTTTTTAAATTAATATTACAAAAAAATCACTGTTAGTTTTCACAGGAATTTTTTATACAAATTTTGTATTTATTTGAAACCTTTCAAAATGTTTAAAAAGGTGATGGATTTTGTTTTTGAAATCTTCAACAATCTATATGGTATCTCAAATATTTTGAAATCTTTTCACGATTTAAATTATTTTGGAATCATCTCAAAATTACTAAATATATCTCAAACTTACTCGATCATTTTCTAAATTAATGATGTTTTAAATGTCACTTATTAACAAAATTAAAAAAAAAATGTTTTTTATTCTTTTAAAATAATCTTTTTGTAAATAATAAATCATTTTAAATTTTTCATCCAAACTTAAGAATTTTTTATTTTATTTTCTTAAAACCTTTCGAGATCCTTAAAAAGCTTCAAAGTTTTATTTGAGAATCTTCAAAAATCTAAATTTATTTTTTTATTTTTTGAAATCTTTTTCAGTTTTAAAGTTTCCAAATTGATAATTGTTCAATTGTTATTCATGTATCAAAATTCAATAATTTCACTCACATATTGAAAATTGTTAAATAGAACAATTAAAATTGTAACTTTTTTATCGAAAATTCGTCTTTTTAGCTTAAAAATTCCACAAGTTAGTGGACATTTTTTTTCTTTCTTTGTTCAAAAATCAGCTTTTTCATTTCCAAATTTATATCTTTTGGCAAAAAAATCTATTTTTCTTTGGTCACAAAAATTCATGTATTTTGTTGAAAATTCCACTATTTTGTAAAAAATTCGTCTTTGTTGTTTGAAAATTCAACAATTCAGTTGACTTTTTTTCTTTCTGAGTTCAAAATTCGACTTCTTCGTTCCAAATCTGATTTGGTTGAGGATTTTTTGGTTGAATTCAACTGTGTTTGATTTCAAATTTAAATCTTTTTTTTTTTTTGTTAGAATAATATTAACTATTACATTTTTCGTTAAAAATTCATCTATTTCGGTTGAAAATTCATGTATATTGTTAAAAAGTAAAACATTTTTGTAGAAAGTTCAACTACTTCGTTGAAAATTAACGAACATTTGTCTTGAAAAGTCAACTCTTTTGTTGAAAAGTGTGGTTTTTGGTTTGAATATTCATCTTTTTTGGTGAAAAAATGTCTATAGAGGTTTCAGATATTTTGTTGAAAATTTGTCTTTTCTGGTTGAGAAATTAATTATGCGGTTGATGGTTGAACTACTTTGTTAAAATATCAGTTTTTTTAGTTGAAGATTCCTAATTTTAATCTAAAATTTACTTTTTCGTTGAAAATTTAACTAATTTGCTTCAAATTCGTTTTTTTATAGAAAATCTAACTATTTAGTTCAAAATTAACTTCTTTGTTGGAAATTTAATTCTTTCGTGGAAGGCTTGTGTTTTTGGTCTGAAAATCGTAGAACATTCAACTATTTGCTTGAAAATAACCTTTTTTGTTGAAAATTAATATTGTCAATATGAAAATTCAACCATTTATTTAAAACTTCAAGTACTTTGCTAAAAATTGAACTATATTGTTAGAAAGTGCAACTATTTGATTGTAAAGTAACTTTTTTGTTGAAAATTTATCCTTTTGGACTGAAAATTCAACTCTTTTGTTCAAAAGCGTTCTTTTTGGTTCGAAAATTCATTTCTTCCGGTAAAAAAATTCCACATTTTTTTAAACTAAAAATACAACTTTTTGGTTGAAAAAAAGTGACTGAAAATCTTTCTTGGTTGCAAATTCAACTCTTCTGTTGAAAGTTTATCTTTCCGTTTGAAAATTCAACTAGTTTGTTAAAAAGTCATCTATTTTGTTGAAAATTTAATTTTTACTTGAAATGTGAGGAATTTCTTTTGAAATTAAGTTTTCATGTATCATCATCTCAGTTATTATTATTCTTAAATTATAAAATTGAGGATGCGAAAAAAGTTACTTTTTAGGTAACTTGAAGTTACTTTATCTAGCAACTGTAAATAGTTACTCAAAAAAAGTAACATACCCCTCTTTGGTAAAAACTTAAACTTTATGGTCAATTTTTTACTTTTTTACAAGAAAATATAAAAAAATTAGCTATTTGTGTGTAACTGTATTTTTTGTTAAATTTTCTACATTTTTTTCAAAAAAGTACATGTTTTAGGAAAAAATTAAAATTTGAGAAATGTTGTACTATCTTATGAAAATTTTTCCCATCAGGGTCGGTAAGAGTAAATTTATGATAACCATGTCGAGAGGTATAAGATACATAAGTAAAATGGTTAGGGTGACGAAAAAGAGGTTTCTGAGGAATAATTCGGCGTATATCTTTGTTTCAGGGTATTGCCAGTTTTATCGCCCTGGCTGCCAGATATCACATTTGTGTGGCGGTCAGCGAGAAAATCCTCAGAAACGCAAAGCCCGAAGATTTCGAGAGGATTGTGGATCGCCTCGGCTCAAAACCGAATGCTCGAGCGGTCGTCCTTTTCGTCGACGAGGATAATATCAGGTATGCAAAATAATATCAATACAAATCTGAGAATAAAATTCCGACCTCTCAGTTATATTTCTCCGATATTTTATGTACATTCCCATACATTTCCATCCCTTGAATGAATTTATGCATTTTATGACTTTGTAAAGCTCTTAGCCTGGGCTGATTGCTAGAGAGATTGATCAGCGACCTGGGTCGGAGCAGTGTTTTTGAATGAGCGCGTTTTTTAAATAAGCAACACGGGAGTTCCAGGATAATCTGAAAAAATATCCCCCCCCCCCCATTATAACGCCTCGTACAGCTTCTCTGAATTCCTTGAACCCTTGCAGTATAACGGGGCTAGTAACGAGTGAGTTTCGCTCATCCCGAAAGGTTTTGGCTTAATAATATAATAATAAAAAAAGAATAATTTTCTACCAAGTAGGATATATTTTCAACAAAATACATCGATTTTCAACTATATAGTTGAATTTTCAACTATAAACGATTCATCTTTCACTAAACATTAAATAGTTCAATCTTTAGTGAAAAAAGACTCCTTTTCAAGAACGAAAAAAAGAACGATTTTTCAACAAAATAGTTTAAGTATTAGAAAATAGTCAATTTTCAATCATAGAAATTAATTGTCAAAAAAAGAAGCCTAATTATCTACCTACATAGACGAATTTTAATCAAAGTGGATGAATTTTCAACCAAATAATTGAACTTTTAACCGAAAGGAATACTTGTTTACATTCTCATCCAGAGAAGGTAGTTAGATTTATGTAAAATTTGACCCCCACGGTTTTTGTCAAATGTCCACGTTTTGAGACCCCCTGAACCCAAAAAACAGGTTTTTATTAATGTGTCTGTCTGTCTGTCTGTATGTATGTCTGTCTGTGAGCACGATAACTTTTGAAAGAATTGAACTATTAGATTGGCCTTTGGTATACTCTTTTAGTCTCGCAAACGAAAGGTCAAGTTCGTTAGTCAGCCATTTTGGATAAAAATTCAAAAAGTGAGCGCATTTTGAAAATTTTTGTGGCAATTGTTTTCACAGTTTGGAAACTATATGAACGTCTGTTCATAGTACTCAAAAATTCAAACCATTTAATTGCATGAAATTTTTCGATGAAATAAAAATTTTCAGACTTACAGCATTTTCAAAATCCAAAAGAGGAAACGAAAATGAACATTTTCAGCCAAACGACGCACCAAACGAAAAAAACTCTACGGAAAAAAGTGGTTTTTGTTGCACGCTCTACAGGATTATCATAATGACTTTTCGAATTTTCCTGAAAAATCGAAAATTCCCATTTTTATTGCACAAAAAGTAATGAAAAATCAAAAATTCAATCCCACGGTCAAAATATGCAAGATACGACAAATCATAAATCAACAAAAACTGTGCACTTCAAAAAGATGTAAAAATTTGTCACTGGTCACTTTTTGATAGGATGTGTAGTTTCTGTTTTATCCGTAAAAAATAACATTAATAGTGAAAAAATCGGCCCGTTTAGTGGACACATTCTCATCAAAACTTTGATTATTTCATTTTTTTTTCATCTTGCGTGTGGGTTTTTGAAATATTTAA
>JAABKJ010004067.1:0-24899 GCA_011634705.1 Andricus grossulariae
GTCTTTTTGATTTTAAAATTCATTTTCTTTTCTGTTTTGATGAATTTTCATCTTTTTTGGTTGCAATATCAACTATTACTTTTTTTCGAATTTTTGTGTAAGGTAGGAAATTCAATTATTTGGTGGAAAATTTAATTTGTTTTACAAAAATGTTATTTTTAATGCAGAAAATTTGTGGTCTTTTTCTAAAGCCTGTCGCTTGTCAATTTAAAATTATTGCTTGTGAGAAAAACCTGAGTAGTTAGAAAATTGAAACGTTTGGAATTGAATTATGTACAATTGAAACCTTGAATATGAAAAGAATCATAACTTTAAAATTATAATTTTCTCAGCTTGTAATTTGCTATTTTAAAATAAAAATATTTAAAAGGCTTGCAAAATTTTAAAATAAAATCATTTGGAATTAAATATCATACAAAATATATACCAAACTTAGATTTAATTAAAAACAAACAGGAAAAAATAGATCTATTTTACTCATTACAAGTATAAATTCTTGAAGTTGAATAATTGAAAATCAAGAGATTGAACATTTAATTTTAATTGGAAGAATGCATAATTAAACAGCAGTAAATTCAAACGCTTGACATTTGAATTTGAAAAGAAAATAATTAAAAATTAAGAAAATGTTACTATGGAGGATCAAAAAATTTATAATTCTATATGAGTAATTCGAAACGAAACGATTTAAAATTGATAAACTGAAACTTATATATTACGCTAAAATTCAAATTTTTCAAAATTGGCTGATTTGAATGTGCAAATGTTAAAAAAGTTTAAAGCTTTCATCATAGAAAGGGATTTAATTTTATAAAATTTCATTTTCATGCGTTAAAATGGGGACCAGGTATTTTTCACATGATCCTGCAGTGCCATGCTTCGGCTCTTTACTGGGATTTCTGCAAAATATTCCATGTGTTAGGTTAGCCGTGGGGTTTAGTTGCGTTCGCTGCGTTAGACATAGGTGTTAGCTAGTTCGAATCCCTCCGCAGAATTTCTTTCGAATTTTGCTAGGACAAAAAGCGTGTGATAATATATGTGTGTGTGTGTGCAGTGTTCGTGGCTGTGTACAAATAAATATAACTGAAACATAAGGCTATGTGAGTAACCATAACGTTATGAAATAAGAGCTCGAAATAATTTTTTTTTTAATTTGGCAACACTCTCTTCTAAAAACTCGTTAGGAGTCATCGAAGGTTTCGGTGACTCGCTCTGTCAAATTTTAATCAAATTTTCATTGTCTGGCTTCGAAGCACTAGTGTTAGTGTTAAAGTTAAATTGTTTCAAGAACTCCATTCCTCTAGTCTTTACATTTTAATTGAAAGTCTTTTATACTTTCTACGATTCTTCCTAGTTTTTAAATATGTATCAATCAAAGTTTCTAACGACGGTACTCCCAATTTATGAAATACGTTTGGCCCTATCCCAGAGTGGTTGAGTAAGTCATTTAAAGTTTCAACAACTAATTTTTTCCGTGTAGTAGAAATTTTACGAATGCAATTAATAGCATAGTGTTTGACTATTAAATTAGTAATTTTACTACCTAATAATTCAATGAGTAGCAATGAGTTGCTAGGGAAATATAAGTCATTATTTTCGTAATACTTTCTCATGGTTTTTGAGTTTTAATTAGGAAAGTTCAATCTGTTTTATATTCTAAGTTTATATTGTTATATTAATAAGGATTGTGCATGAACAATGCAATATTGAAAATTCAATCGGTATAACAGACATTTACAGAAATGTATAGTATAGTATAGTATCCTTATGATTAAACAAAATTCAAAGAAGTTATGTAAATGAAGGGATTTTAGTAAAAGCATGTTACTAGTACAAAAAAAAAACGTTTCAGGAAAGCAAAATAGCTTTCTCAAAAATTAGGACGAAACAAAAACAAGACAAAAATTAAAATCTAATTTTTGAAGAAAAAAAAATTAATTTTTAAATTATTGAATCGAATGGCGCTATTATTTTTTACGTATCTCACATTTGTAGGCAATTTAGAAATTAAAAAATGTCTTACAAAAATGTAAGTATAAGTTCAAATTTATTTTGAATATACCGCTGAAATTAAATAGCATCTCTCGCAGAGTTAAGACTAATATTATTATTTTTGGTGTCTGTTTAGTTTCTTCAAAATGGGTAGGTTTTAGTTTAATATTGAAGAAGATTTTAATAGCTTAAAAGTTAACTAAAATGTATTTTTAGAAAAATTAAAAATCTTCGAGGCTTACAGTGTACAGTAATTGGCAAACGTACTGCAGAGTCACCTAGATTTAGACACTTTTGGGCCAAACTGAAATATTTATGCTACTTTTCTTGTACAAAAATTTAAAGTTATATAAAAATTTTGACAATCTACACTTGAGGTAGCTGATTAGTATGGTTATATGTAATTTGATGTATGGTTCGTACAATTTTCACATATCTTGTATTGTTCCATGTACTTAATAATTTATTATTGGATTTCAATAAAATTCTATTTATTCTAAAATCAGTTCTTAACTTTATTTAAAACTGCACATGCTTCCTGTTTGAAAATTCAGACATGTTGTTGAAAAATAGTCTTTTTGGCTTGAAAATTCATAATTTGATTGATTTTGTTTTTTTATTCTTGTCCACAACATTTTTGGTTAGAAAATTCATCTCTTTATCCAGAAATTTAACCTTTTTTGGTTTAAAATGCAACTCTACGTATAAAAATTATTCCGTTTCGGTTGAAAATGAACCTTTTTGTTAAAAAAAAATTTGTTTTGTTGACAATTCATCTTCATTTGTAGAGAATGTGTTTTTTGTTAAAAATTCAACTGTTTGGTTCAAAATTAATCTTCTCTAGTTTAGGATTTGATTATCTTGTTAAAATATCGTTTTTGTTGGTTAAATTCAAATGTTTTTTATTTTAAATTTAAATCTTTCTTTGTTAAAATATCTACTACTAAATTTTGCGTTAAAGATTCGTCTTTTTAGTTTGAAAACTTCACTACTTTGTTTAAAGTTGAACTATTTTCTTAAAACTTGATTTTTTTGGTTAAGAATTCATAATTTTAGTTAAAAATTCTTTTCTTTTTTACTAAAATTTATTTTTGTAACTGGGAATTTAACTGCTTTCTTGAAATTCAACTGATTGGTTGAAAATTAACTCTTTTGTTGAAAATTCATGTTCTAGTTTTAAAAATTCAACTGTTTTGTATAAATTTTGCCTTCTTTGCTTGAAAATTCCATACTTTAATAGAAAATTCAACTATTTGGTACAAAATTATTCTTTTTTGTAGAAAATTAATTCGCCTGAATAAAAATTTAACTGTAACATTGTTGGTTAAAAACTGATCTTTTTTAGATTAAAAATTTCACTATTTAGTTAAAATTGTTTAGAAATGATCACTACATCCATTGCTCAAACTATTTAGTTGAAAATGTATGTAATTTGATGAAAATTCGTCTGTTTGATAGAAAATTAATCTTTTTGCTTCAAAATTGAACTATTTGGTTATAAATTTATGTTACTGGTTGCATGTTCGTCTTTTGTATATAAAAATATTCTCAGTTGAAAATCCAACCACATATTTGGTTGAATGTTTATGTATTATGTTGAAAATTCGTCTTTTATGGTAGAAAAATGATCTTCTGTGTCGAAAATTCGTTTTCCTTTTGATAAAAATTAATTTTCTTAGTTGAAAATTTAACTATTTTGTTGAACATTCAATATATTGGTTAAAAATTAAGTTCTTTGGTGGAAAATCATATTCTAGGGTTAAAAATTCAAATGTTTTGTAAAAAAATTCGTCTTTTTGGTTTAAAAATTGAGTAATTTAGTAGTAAATTTAACTTTTTTGTCAAAAATTTTTTTTTTATCAAAAGAATTCACCTATTTGGTTAAAAATGTATGTAATTTGTGGGAACTTTGTCTACTAAGGTAGGAAATTCATCTTTTTTCTCGAAAATTTAATGTTTTGGTTAAAAATGCATGTATTTTGTTGAAAATTCAAAACTGTTATACCTTTTTCATTTGAAAATTCATCTCTTTTGCCAGAAATTTCATCGTTTTCAATTGAAAATACATTTGTTTGGTTGGAAATTAATCTTTTTTGGTTGAGGATACGAACACTCTTTAAAATCCCATGAAAGCTTTTAACATTTATTAAATCATTATTACAAGCCCTGATGTCATTCGAAATCCCTTGAGGGGTCATTCACAAAATACGTGATACGTTTAGGGGTGGGAGAGTCTGTCGAAGTATCATTTTCCATGTTAAGAACAATGAAACAAGTATTATGCAGGGGGGGGGGTAGACGTTCCTGAAAAATGTATCACGTATTCTGTGATTGGCCCCTGAAATGATTTGAAATGACTTTATATAATTTGGAGATTCTTGTAAATGTCTTGAACATTCTTGACATTTTTTTAAAACTCTATTGAAATTTCCAAAATAGTTTTAAATGCCTTGAAATAATTTCAAATTACTTAAAATTGCCGAATTGGGCATTTAATTAGCATTGAGGTTCGATCATCAATTTAAAATTTGTGTCAAAGGTAAGTGAATAAACCCCTGAAACTTAAAAATAATCATTGTTTCGGAAATCCTTCGAAAATATAACGCAAATGACAACGAAAAACTACTGAACAAGCTGGTACGCTGGAAACAACATTCGATCGTTTCGAAAGTAAACATTCAGGGCCGCGCTGAGGGTACTGTGCCCTCATGCTTGTTTGTCACGCTTGACTGAGCACCGAAATTTCTTTCTTACATTTTCATGATTATTAAGAGCGATAACTAGATTCATTACTATTAATTAATCGATACCCCGGAGGCCTTTGTATCTCATGTCATCAAGGTGATCACGTAATTTTTAATCTTGAGTGTCTTAATAAGAGGATGATTCTAGGTACAGCGCACATCGTCGCCAATGAGCAAGACCCTCTTCCTGAAAATGATCAGGAAGTACGAGCAAGTGAAGAACGTCAAGTTTCTTTACGAAACAGCAGAGGAGGCTGCTGAAACACTATGCCTCTACTTCAACATCAGGGCATACATGCATCAAACATCCATCGCGAGTACTTACTTCTGAAGACAGCCAGGCGCGCACGCAGTGATACTTTCGCCTCGGAAAGATCGTGAAAGAAGGGTTGCCAACTTATGAAATTCATGTGCACTCAAATTTCGATAAAAAGACCCCCAGTTTACGAATCCCTAGGACTGCTGGCCCAGTTTCGCAAAGAGAGAGGATCCTGGCGGAGCCCGTGGGCTCGAAAGACGGTTGCTCAACCAACCAGCAGCGCAGCGACAAAGGGGCAGTGAACGGTAACTCACGCGTGTCTGGTGCCTAATATGTTCCACGCTACTGACTGCTTACGTTTGATTACCCGGAGTGAGGATTGAGGCTACTTGCAAGCCATCCCCGAAACTGTTCTTATACCGGGATTTGACTATATTTAGATAAACAAGTACTTACAATTTCAGTCAGTAATCAATCCGATTTCATTTTTTAATAGGCAGCACCCAATAAGTTTCTTGATACAATAAACACTTTTAAAATTATCAAATCATTCAAATTTTAAAAACAACTCTCTGGATCTGCGGCTTGTGTAAATCATTACCTTTTATGACCTACGTTACCGACAGTAGTCAAATTCTCAATATAAATGGTTCAAAGTGACCTCTCAAAAAATAAGTTGCTGGTCATTCTCCGGTTAGCATACTATTTTACAAGTCATACAAGTTGAAAATTTTAATGACTGAAAAAAATGTTTCTTTTAAATATTAACTACTTAACTAAAAAATAAAAGCGCTTAAAACATTAGAACTATTCTAAATTTAAAGCATTTAAAATTGAAATTAAAACATTTTTAATTCATCAATTCATCACACAATTTTATCAATTTTTTTTAAAACTTGAGGTTCTTTTTTTCGTGTTCAGTTTAAAAAACTGCCGTTCTATCTACCCAATTTTTTTGAAAAAGTTCAGAATATTTTGAAGACTACCAGGAATTAAAAAGGATTTCAACAGATTTCATTGGAATTCATAGAATTTTCAAGGACCTTAATTATTTTAAGGAATTTTTAAAGCTTTCAAACGGTTAAAGGAAATTTGTAAGATTTTAAAGATGTTAGGGCAGTCCAAGGGATTGCAAAAGAGTTAATTAGGCGATTCAATATTATTTAGATGATTTTCAGAGATTAGAGCAAAGCATGATTCATTATGATAAATTTAAATTATAAAATTTAAAGCTTTTTCGGGTTTCAATCGTGTGCGAAACTACGAAGCTTGTCGACGTTTCGTGAACATTGAGTTCACTTCTTCGGGGCTGACCTTCATAAGGATTTTGAAAGATTTCTTTTTCTCACTTATAATGATTTCAAGAGATTTCATAGAATCAAAAAAAATGTTAAGGATTTTTATGGGGTAATTTTAAGTGATTTTTAACGGATTTTGATAGATATAAACAAATTCTAAACATTTTATAGTATTTTTATATACTGCGAAAAATTTAAAAAAAATGAAGACGGTTTTAAAGAATTTCCTTAAATTTTGAAAGATCATTTGAAAGGATTTCATAGAATTTATAAGATTTTAGGATATTGATGAAGACCGTAAAGAATTTCAGAGGATTTTTAGGATTTACAAATACTTTAACGGATTTTCAAGGGATTCTATAAGATATTCAAGGATTTCAGTAATTCTAAGGGATTTTAAACGCTTTCAAAAAGGTATTTTAATAAATTTTCCTCGATCTCACAGGATTTCATAGGACTTCAAGTATTTCAAGATATTTCAAAGGATTTTGAAATATTGAAAAGATTTTCAAAGATTTTTGGGTACTTTGAAAGATTCCCAGGAATGTTCAAGCACCTTATAAAATTTCAGGGTATTTTAAAAGATTTCAAAGGATTTAGAATATTGAAGTGTATTTTCAAGGATTTCTAAAAATTTTCAAGAGATTTAACCAAGTTTAAGAAATTTACAAGGAGTCTAATTATTTTAAGAAATTCACAAAAACTGTATGCGGTTTTAAAGAATTTCGTAGAATTTCTTAAGATTTAGATGGATTTCATGGGACGTATAAGATTTGAGGATATTTTAAAAGATTTTAATTGATTGTTAAAAGATTTCAACGGATTTGAAGTTTTTTACTTTTATTTTAAAGGCTGAATTTTTGTAATTGATATTAGAAGAGTCAGAAATCGTTGAATAAGATGATAGTATCCGTACAAAACCTACCAAATGCTAGTTTTTACATAGTGGAATTTAAAAACTGGCAACCTCCAGAACTGATTAGGTTCACATGTAATGCGCGTAAACATATAATAATTCTACAAAAGCATAAAGAACTCTGTAAATTTAGAATTAGTTTTATCTTAATTGGTAAAATGCCTAACCTAACATAACAAACTAAACATTAAAAAATTAGTAAATTAGTAAACTTCGTTTAAAATTGAAGTATTTTTAAATTAGGATCGTGAATCTGAATCAATAATAATTAATAATTTAAAAATTGTTCATCGCGCTTTCAAAAATTCATCAGTTTAATCTATAGTACAAAATTAATAACTTGCATATCAATTATAAAGCATTTTCATGCATGAGGAACAACTTAATGTTACTAAAAGTCAAAGATGATGTCAAGACTGACTTATTCTATAATAAACCGTCAAACCAACATTCGGGCAATGCGAATGAATCTAGAGATTATTATAAACAATCTCTTGCAATCTTTCAAATATTAATATTTTGTATAATTTTTATTTTTATTTTCTAGTGAAAAGGAAAAAAGTGAATGTGAGTCAAAAATTCCTGTGGGGGGGGGGGCGATCACCGGGTCCACCACCCTGTAGAGCAGCGCTTCAAGACTGGCTCAACGCATAACGACAACTGCGCATCACGCCGCTAGAGAATATACTCCTGCCCCAATTTTCTGCCGGCTTCGGGTCTGGTCGGCACAGAATAGGAGTCTTTTTTATGTCAACACTCAGGACCGCATTATGTAATCTCTGACCTTAGAACAGTATCGTGCAGTAGCGCTCAGAGAGTCGCGACGTAAACAACTTATGATACGGCACTGACTATTCAAGCGTATAGGCCGTCAATGGACGCTCAGGGGTGGGGGAGACAAAAGCAGTCAAGCGTGAAACCGGCACAAAATCGGAGCGCACGGAACCAGGGTATGCGTGTATACAAAAACGTCGACGACTTTTTCGATATCTCGTACCTTAGGCGCAGATATTTGGTTTTTCTAATGCAATTTTTGTTTTTGGAATATTTTGAAATTTGCAGGACTTTTAATGAAAATAAAATGCTTCTATAGAACTTTCTCAACATTTGTTGAATACAAATTGGAGGAGTGTAGTTCGAAGACTCTGCTTTAATCATTCCATTACTTTTTTCACTTTTTCGATAAAGTCTGCTGTTTTTTTTACATAAAATTTTAAGAAAATTGACCTATCCTGGATTAAATGACTAGTCAAGTAAAGTTTCGGCAAATTTTTTTCCGCGTGAGAAACCGCTAATGTATAACATCTTACTGTTGTTATTTTGTTTATTTCTCAAACAAAGTATATTTATAAAGCAAGAGACTCTGTAGATCTTTTTGCAAAAATTTTTTTCCATGATCCAGAATTATGAAAATATTAAAACATAAATCTCTCTAGAGGGAAATCTATTGTCTCGATTAGAAACTTGAATTATAAAATGGTATGTTTTGCACATAGTTACTTAAACTTCTTATACATATTGAAAAAAGCGGTACTTCGCGCTCCAATGGTCGGCTACTTAGCGGATTTGTTCAATCGTATTGAAAATTAACCTAATTACGCATTAGCGGTAAATAGCTGTTATACACAGCAGGCACACGCGATTGATTAGAGCTCAGTGTCCATTAAATGGCAATAAAGTCGTTAGTAAGTACAGAAGTAATATAATGGTAGACCGCCCGTGTGTAGCTGACTTGTAGAGTGTCACTCACAATTACATGGCGAATGCAGTCAAAGGATAATACACGCTTGATAAGCGATTTAACGATTGATCAGGTAATGCTCAAAGACTTTAATATCGACGTCTGTTTGGTTTCACATCAATGCAATAAAAATAATTTGTCCGAATTATTATTACATTACACTAATATTTTTTTTCTTCAAAACCAACGATTAGCTGTGGTCAAACTAAATCTGGTTAGAATGACAAGGATTCCTTTTTGATAACATTATGTTCATATGGTTGATTCCTTCAAAAGAAAATGATATTTTTGGCATATGCCTAGGATATCTCGACAGGGCATGGGATGTCCTGAAAAATGTCCCCAAAATGCTCGTACAATATCCACACCATGTCCTACCCGGGATATATACAATTTTCTAAATGGAATCCAATATATTTGGAATGAATATCAATAAAAATATGTAGAATGCCTGAAAACATGAAGATTTACGAAAATTTGCTTCATACAAATCTCGAATATTCAGTTTCTTTCGAATTCTATCTCAGTATGATTATAATTTAATTATTACCGCAAATTACTCTCATAACCAATAACAGCCTACTTATAATAAAAAACAAGTCATTTTCTGAAAATTCAAAAGTTAGCTGTTATTGCATTTATAATGTAGAAATTGCGTAGTTTGGAGATCGCTCTTCTCACTATAGGTATAACGGAAAAAACCGCTTTTACGAAAAAAAACAATCAAATTTAAATGTACCGCATTAGTTTACTCAATATAAATGAGAATAAATTATAATCCAGCACGAATATTCTAGAAACTGTTAACTTTTTTTAGAGCGTCACTTATTATTGGGCGATAGTTTTTGATAGTTTTCGCAGACTGAAAGCCATGATCGAATTTACCTGGAAGGGACTTCAAAGGGGACTCTTCCTATTATTGTCCTTTATAATGTTATACTCTGTACAAAATCTCCAGAAAATAACCTAATATTGTTTATTGATAAGTTATTTTTTCACGATTAAACATACATATAATTCGCTGTAGATATATCTGAATTCTTGGGGACATCCTTGGCATATAAAATTGGCACATTAATAGGATATACTCAGGATATTCTGAGATATCGATGAGAGACTCCAGAGATATCAAGATTTCCGTCCTGTACGATATCATTCGCAATATTCCCAGGATATCCTGGGATATGACCAGGATATCTTGGAAGATAAATGGGATATCTAATGCTGTGAGGGTTTAACTATACCAACATAGTAGCATCTAATAAAAGAAACCTTGTTTCATTACCTCGGGTTTACATCATTTGCAAATATTTTCAATAGTAGTAGAGCAGATTCATGCTCATAAGTACAACAGCGCTTACATAAACAATTTCAAGTGAATTTAGTATTCAAAGTTTGATGTAAAAATGACTGTTCAAATTTTCTAACACCTAACTTCTTTCGTTTCTCAAGTCCATTGATGCGTGGAAGGAATATGTTGGATGTAAGACTTTTTTTCGAGTGCAACTCAGGTCCAAGGAAAAGAAATATTTTCCGAAACTGTGATGCACTTGAGGATTATTAAAATTTGGAAATCAGTTCGTCTGGTCAACAATACTATTCCTAATTATTGACACTATTTTGCCTTGTCAAAGTACATCAATATTTTAGTTGAAGTGACGTATTTTCTTTGCTGTTATTTCTGAGATGAACCTTGCCATTTTAACTAGCGTTGCAAAGTTGGCGCCTATCATAACTAGGCTAAATAGTTGATTCCTTGTATACCAGAACCAGGAATTTTTTCGATGTATTGTCACATGCTGCTATATATGTACATATTTCTAAACAACTTTGAACGAAGCAAGAAATTGTTTTATAAATGGACGTTGATCAATATGAAGGGAGGTAAAAGTACAGAATTAGTCAGCATGAGAAATAGCAAGGGTGAAATGCTATTTGATTCAGACGGGATAATAGATACTTTGGGATACTATTTTAAGGAACTATTAGGAGATGAAGTTGTAGGGCTCAAATGCTTAAATACGGTGGCGACTACATACCTCGCAGGTTGTGCGAATTGGTAAATTTATGTATCGAGATGGGAAGTTAGCGTTCGTAAATGACAAGGTTGTTATGGCAGAGTCAATCGAAGACATGCAACGAATGTTGAGCAAACTGAATACAAGCATTAAGAACATGGGCTTCAAAATTACCGTAAATAACACAAAAGTTATGGTGTTTTTGAAGGAAAGGGAGAGAAAACAATATGCAAAATTGTCCTAAATGATGAGAGAATAGAACAAGTTGATAACTACGTATACCTTGGTACCCTTTTAAAAAAGATGGAGAGTTAGATATGCGTATACACGAGGGTGAGAAGGTTATCGGTAGAGAAGAATCCATTATCTGAAGAAAAAATATATCAGGTAATGATAAAAGAGAAATGTATAATTCTATATTTAGAAAGACTGTGCTGTACGGTAGCGAAACCTGGGCCTACCAAGAAAAGTATAAGAGTAAAATTAACGCCATTAGCCTGAAATTCCTGCGCATAGTGTGCGGTAAAACACTACTGGCCAAAGTGAGTAATGAGATAATCCTCGAAGAACGTGATGTAGAGGAGGCACTAGTTGAAATATGTGAGAGAAATTCATTACGATGGTTTGGGCATGTTGGGAGAATAAAAAATGATCGACTAACGAAACAAGGGTGTCAAAGTCAAGTAAATGGCAGCGTGCCCAGAGGCAGACCGGGAAAAGAATGGTTAGAATGTGTGAATGAGGCCCTAATTCGAAGAGACACAAGAAGCTATAGAAACATAAGAGCTTGCATGAGAAAATGCATGGACGTGAAGGAAGCTTAAGAGGTATGCCATGACGAAAAAGTGGGGCGAAAAATAGTTGATAAGAAATGCATGAGAATGTCAGTGGAGTGAATGACGCGTGAAACAAAAGACCTTGGATACTAATGAGCCCAAGTGGGGAGCTTCACATGATGACTTTGTGAGGCTCTTGACTTGGGGTGATTGCTAGACAGATTGATCAGCCATCAGGGTCGAAGCAGTGTTGCAGAACGAACGTGTTATTTAAATAAATAACACGATAATATCAAAATTATTTTTACATTTAAAATTATAAAATTTTACTCAAAATTGAAATTAAATTCAACACGTGTCCGAACAGCAAGGTGCTATCTCATTTTCCATACGCATATTGATAGGTTATATCTCGAAGATCCGAATAAGAATGTTCTATTTCGGTGACAAAATCTGGAAGCTTACAAATTGTCATGTAAATTGTATGGAGCATCAACGCCCTCTCCAAAATAGAACCTTGTTTTTTGGACACGTAATGTTGAATCATTACGATGGCTGTTTTTTGCTTCAACAATTATTCCAAATTCACTTATTTTCGGTGAAGAACTACTAAATATTTGATATGAAATTTCACTAGTTTGCAGTAGAAAAACTTAAACATTGAAGAAAATATTTTTACTGATTTTTCAGAAAAATAGCATAACCTACTTTATTGAATAATTTATTTAATTAATTTTTATTATTTTTATTTAAATAAATTCTTTTATAACTTATTGAATCAATGCTGGATTTTTTCTTTTTCGTCAGTAATTTTTAATAAATTAAAATTCAGAGGGTGAACGCGGGAAAATTATCAACACTACTTATCGTAACCAAACAATCCTGAAAATCAAACAGCATAACATTTTAAATAAAAACTGATATGTTTTTAATACTTTGTCATGAAAAAAATGGTTATTTTGAAGAACAAAAACTGATTTGATTAATTCATCAGTCATTAGTTGTTTGTTGTAAATGGCGCTATCAGGATTGCAAAAATAGAAGCTAATATTTCTTTTAGCAAAGTTCAAAAATGGAAAAAAACACACTTATGCCAATGAATCCACTGAGACTGATTGAATTCACTAAGCATATTATAAACAATTTCAGAATAGGATAATTTGTTAAAATTGAAAAATTGTTTGAGAATGTTTCGAGTTTAAGGATTTATTATTCTAGTAATTAAAAAAATACTTCAGCTAATAAATCGATAGTCTGATTTTATCTGTAAAATATGATGAATAATAAATATTAATTTAAAAAATGTTTTCAACGTTATAACAAATAAAATGAGAAATAATGCAAAAAAAAGCATTCTTAAATACTGAAACAAAAATTGACATAAAAATGGACTTAAAAATAATATGAAATATTCTAAGAATAATTACTCGAAATCAAAGTGTTTAATAACAAAATAAAATTATCTATATAAAAAACTACCAATTGTAGAAAAATATAGTGGTTAACAAATAACAAAAAACAAAGATCATCAAAGTAATTACAGTAAACAATTTCCCCAGTTGATAATTATTTTCAACTACACTGGTGACCGGGGAAATGGTAATATAAATTGGAAAGTCTTGACATAATTAAAAATAATAGAAAAAGAACACGTTGTGTCAATTTGATTCAAAAATTAATGTTTGGCTGTCACACAATAATTCATTATACTATTTACCGGCATGAGAATTATTTGTGCTTGCTATTTAATGTTTTTTGGACAAAATTCTTCACATTATTATAGTGAAAGCTGAAATATGAAGAAAATATAATTAAAATCTGGAGAGTTTTTCAAGTCTTTAAAAGTAGATTAATTCTAATCACAAGTATGAAAATTTAGCTCAATGAGTAAAAATATACCTACGATTATTTCCCCATACATATTCAAAATTTCATTTATTTATTTAAGATTAAATTTAAGATTTACTGATAACTGTACATTTCTCTTTTATCTTTATTGCAGTCTAACCTAACACCAATTACCGTTGAGATTTGATGTTTAAAATTCTTCACAGGTTTAAAGAGAATCAATTTATAATTTTTTTTTTTTTAACTTTTTTCTAGTTTTGAATTCTTGTAGTATACATAATTGAGAATTGATATTCCTTTTAATGCGTCAGATGCGGATTAGCTGAGTTTGACGAAGTGAAGTCATTATGTTTAAGGAAGACAATTAATAACGTATGATAATTTGCCCTCTTCTTGATTACGAGGCTTCGTTAAACTAATACTCGAGACCATGAAATTCGACGAAAAGGTGACCAGATCATTATGCAAATTTTGTGTCTTATCAAGATCAAATTTTGCGCAAGCTGATACAAAGTTTCCGCAAGAGCCCTCGCCATCGATCGAACCCACACCCACGTGTTGTCGTTACCTAAGGATCCAAATTTGGACCGAAAGCAATTAAATGTTTTAGACTTCTGAGATCAGATATCTTTTTCACCTATCTTGTAGTTAAATAAATGCAAGTCCGGCTATTTCTTTCAGAAATATATTTGGTTGTTTGTGTAAAAGACATTTTTGTACTGTGTATAAATATTTAAATGAATACTGTAGTCTTAATGCAAATTCACGAAAAATTATGATTTTACCTAGGATCAAAAGATATTTGAGAGTCAAATTAATTATTAATTGAATAAGGGTGTAACATTTTATCGACAAAAATGATATATATTCACTATGTTATTCAATATCAAAATAATTTGTTGGAATCACAAATTTAATATACAATAGTTGAAATTGCAAATTTTTTTATAACTAAACAAATTTTATATTTGCTTTTAATTGTACGAGTATGTAAGGATTTATAAAAGGAAGTAACAAGTGTATATAAAATTCTAATTAAATTAATGAATTAATGAACGATGTCAATATTTATTTTACACACCCATGTTCATTATATTTTAATTTGACATTAAACCTGGTACCATTCCATAATTTGTTAGTAAATTATTAGTGTTTTCATTATTAAAAATATTGAAGTCACTCGAAATTTACGGTTTACTAATTTGAATGCTTCAAGTATTTTAGATTTTACACTCAATGTGAGGGTGTGATCAATTATGATATATTAAGTGACTTATTATATTATGATCAATAAAATTAATTGCTATTAATAAATATTACTTTTCTATTGATTGGCTTCCAAATTTGTAACCATGAAATTGGATTATTCTTGGATTTATTATGTAAAATTTGTTACGATACAGATAAAACATTTAACTTTAAGGATTTATGAAATTGAAAGTTTTCTCGACGATTTAAAACTTGTCATTTTTTAAATTATTTTAAGATGGAAATTGAAAACTTTGTTGGCTATTGATTAAAAAATATTCGCATATACTGCCAAATGTGTAGATTTGTTGAAATTCGAAAACATTTAAATAATATTCCACAAAGCATTTAGATTTATATTTAAAATTTTTATAAATTTCAGAAGGTTGCCACTTTACAGGACAGAAATTTCAAAATTTTGTTTAAAATTTTCGATTTTCATAATTAATTACATAAATATTCACAATGACAAGTTTAGATGCAAGTCTTTACTTGAGTTTAAAATATTCCCATTCAAGCTCGCATTCAAGAATCTTAAAATATTAAAAATAAACAACTATAAGAATTAATAATTTCTAAGCTACTAATACAAAATACGTTCCAGTAGATCATTGAATTTACTAGTTTGTATTCTTTTTCTGCCATTAATTTGAAATGTGAGAATATTCACCAACATGAATCATGAAAAAGTTATTGAAAATGCAGTAATATTTACTCAAACTTCCGTAACGATTTTTTTTTTGTGAAATAAATAAAAAAACACTGGAATTCTAGAGACTATAGTCAATTATTTCTCAACTAATTTTCACTAAAATTCCCTTTTATAAAAATTAGATATTGCATTGACCCATGATAATTAAATCGCACAAAATTACTGCTGCAATTGTTGGCTGTAGGGTACAATAATTAATAATGAAAATAATTTATTACGAAAATTGTATAGCAATAAATTCCTAAAAATTGAATGCAACCTATTTCAATTGTTTAACTGTATATAAGATTGTAGACGGAAAAATTCATAGTTCAAACAGATAAATACTAATAAATAAAATTAACAAAACTAAAATATATTTGAATGAAGTAATTTTTGTTCAGCTATATGACGTCAATAGTTTCAAATGTCACACAAAATCGAAATATGAAAGTTGGAAAACAAGTTATAATATTAATTTTGATTATTTTTACTTCAGTTAAATCTATTATATTTACAATCGTAACGTAAACTATGAAATCAATTACAAAATGTTAAAACTCGTCAATTTATTCCTATTTAATTAGCGTGATATCCAGACTTACAACAGTTTCAATTCAGCTATAAATATTTCTGTTTTATCGATTTATGAACGTGACTCGTTAATAATAATACTCAAAAGAAATTCTGCTGTAAATACCTGTTTTAAGGGTTTTGCCAACATCGTTGGTTCGTATCCGACAAAATTTGTGGGTCGATTAAAGAAAAATATCGCTAGTTCAGCTATACATTTTTTTCCTGTATGAAATTTCATAGGCAAAATAAACAATTATGAACAAACGTATAATTTTGAATTATTGGGAGTATTTAGTACTTGTTTGACTGAGATTTTAACTAAAAAATTTATTTCTTCAATGATAACAAAGAATATTTGTTTTCATGCTAAAAGCTCGATTTTTTTAGAAAACATTTGAATTTGAACTCGAAAAGACGAATTTACAACTAGATAGTTGAAACTTCAAGCAAAAAAGTGGAATCTTTAATTCACTAATTGAATTTTTAAACTAATAATTGAATTTTCAACATTCAACGATGAATTCTCAGCTAAATGGTGGAATTATTAAACGAGAAAGATTAAATTTCAACCGAAAATAGTTGGATTTTCAACCAATAGTTGAATTTTTAAGATAAGAAATAGCACTTTTTCAAAATCATTTTAGAATTTTTTCTGTCCAAAAAGAAGAGTGTACGACGAAAAAATTTAATTTTCAACAAAGAATATGACTTTTCTTACGAAATAGCTGAATTTTGAAAGAATAATTAAATTTGCAACAAAATAGTTGCATTTTCAACTAAAATGATGAATCTAAAAAAAAATGAATCTAACCGAAAAATACGAATTTTTAACAAAATATTTGAACTCTCATCCAAAACATATAATTTTTAACCGATGAGATGGATCTTCATCTGATGAAATGAATTTTCAACAATTTAGTTCTAGCTTCAATCAAGTAGTTGCATTATCAATGAAGAACATTAATTTTCCATAAAAATACGAATTTACAACAAAACACATGCATTTTAAACCCAACAGTCGAAGTTTCAACTAAAAAAGATTTTGCAACAAAAAATGGAATTAATAAATTTTTAGTTCAAAAAATTGATTTTCAACAAAAAAAAAACAACGAATTTTCAACAAAATAATTAAATTTTCAACCGAGGCATGGAAGTTTAATTAGTTGATTGAATTCAAAGAAAAATTTACCTTTCATCCAAGAGCGATAAATTTTTAACCAAATATGGACTATATAAATTATTACCTTTGTTCAAAAATGTCATACCGACCCGCTTAGTTCAATGAGCAGTTTATTGAATGCATTGATTATGAAAATTGCAAATATCACATCAAAATTTCTACAATACTGTAAGAATGATCATATGAAATGAATCTTTTGAACTGAACTGCATCTATATTTCAATAATACTTATTTCCTTTTAAAATCTCTTTCCAGAAAAATGTGGGACACCGTCTCATCGCATCCTTATAAGCAACGTCTACAATTTCACGTGGGCTATGATAATATGTCTAATTAAATTAAAAATCAAGAATCGTCTGATCACAGGTAGAAAGCATAAAATGGGGGAGTGGGATTCGACACCCACTCAATAAAGAATATACACTGTGATGCAAAAGTTGAAACATCAATGTGGGCCTCGGTATATTTAAGAGTCCATACTTTTGATCGACTGCCGTGATGATTGCCTCCAACGATATCTGCTGCCGCATCTATGGCTAATTATTATTAGCTGTAAGCCTTTGTCTGCCCCTCTCACTCTTTCACCGCCTCCGCATTAATTCATGGATCTTCGTCTCTTACTCATATGTTAGTGTATGTAGATTTTACATCTGCTGGATCATTCGTACACGCAGTAGCGTAGTCGCTATTTCATCTCACGGCTTCGAGAAATGATCCCTTAATGACTTGCGATTTCGACTCGATCGATCTGTAACATAACGAGATAAGTACCACTCTTTAGTCGAATGAAATAATTATTGGTACCGTAATTATCACTAATTGCGGCCGTATCATTTTTTCGACTATTGCTGTAATCAATATTGTACCTGGTTATTAAATCACGTGTATAAAATTATATAGGGAAGGTTATTTAGTGTGATATGTATCTTCATTCGTGTAATCAATTTCAAGAAAGAGGAAGTATTTTGTTAGGAGAAATGTGAGTACTAATTGTTTCCTCACAAATCTCCCTGTCTCCGTCTTTATCTGCCTTTTAAGTCTGTAAATAAGAATTTTTATTCCTTTTGAAAGATATATTTTATAGATCCCTGATCCTTTAGCTACGGCACATGATCTCTCAGCTTTCACAATTTACTTTTCCCTTTGACATTTAACCACACACGTCACATTTGACCTCTCACTCTTTATATTTAACCTTTGAACTCTACCTTTGGCTTTTGAACTTAATTCTATCAAATTTCACCTCTCAACTTAAATCTTTGATTTCTGACCTTTGATATATGATCTCAGGCTTGTTACCTTTCATATTTGATCATTTCCTAACATCATTGACCTTTGACCCCCGACCTTTCAACTTTGACATATAATCTATGACTTCTGACCCTTAACCTCTGACCTCTTACCTTTCTTCTTCTGACCCTTTTTATAAGGAATAGTTATGCAATCCCCGAAAAGGTGGCATGAATATTTAATGTAGTTTTGAAAATTTTTTAGGTTATATTATCTCAAAACGTATGCAAATCTGCATCGACTGACACTTTTTTAATTGTTTTGACTATTCTGCGACTAAAGATACTTAACTGGCAATCAGGTATTTATTATTAATTTAGTAATTTAACACGGTTTATATAGTAGTAACATCTGCTAACAATTATTTAGAATAAAACACGTTGTCACAGTGTAGAAATACGTACAGTATTTCCCTGTTGAAGTAGCTTTGAAGAACAATAACAGTTCTGCTGAAGCCTCGGTGACCTAATTGATTAATGCTTTACTTTCTTATAGTGGTGTTCACAGTTCAAATCCGGGCTAAGACAGATTTTTTCTTGTCCTCGAAATAATTATTCTTCCACAGTAATTTTTATACATCGAATTGTAATTAAAATAAATAACTATGTGTATATGTATATTCAGTGAATTGGAGTATTTCCTCACTGTAAATAATTCAAATTAATTTTATTCACAAAGAATAACTAAGTTATTTTAAAATAAATAAGTAATACAAAATTATCGGGTCAATTATAAAGATTTCAAATCTAAAAGGGGCACTTCGGAATGTAAAAAACAATTCTGCAATTGTTAGTTGAAATATGGAAACTGGATTTTTTAGGTCGGCAGCTCGGTGGAGAAGCGTTTATATTTAAATGATAAAAAATTATAAAATGATCAAACATTTAATTAATTGAATTAATGTCAATGGGAATAGAAATTGAGAATAAGGAAGTGACTATTTTGTAGAAAATTATGATAAGTACGTGTTAAATAAGGGTTCTGTCATATATTAGGTAACTCTTTTTTGTACAATTTTTGGACTCTCACATTATCCCATTATCCATTATAGTTTCACTATAAATACAGCTTTTTCTACGTTTTTGATCAAGTTACAATTTTTGAAAATATCAACAAAAATATTACGTTTTTTGGATTTGGTCAATTTAACACTTATTTCAAAGTAAAAAAATTTCTTTCACATGTCGTTTCTCGTTTCAGTTACAGAAGCTTTACAAAATTTATTGCGGCTATGTTAGCATTTATTTACTATTCAGAAATGGCCTAAGAACTACGTTAACAAAGTTTCTCACGCTCAAATATATAGTGGTGTGTTTCTTTCGTGCGGACATAACTAATTTAATGAAGAATACTTTACAAACAACTTTTAAGTAAGTATCCCAGTAACAAAATACAAAAAACGTAATTTGTGTTGGCACTTCAACGAATTATAATTTGTTAAAATATTATTTTTTCAAAAATATCATTTATTCTTATTTATTATCACAAACTGGGTGGTTAAAAAAATAAATAAATACTCCACCTTCCCGCGTACTGGAACTTCAGCACGCATCGAACACCCACTTTTTACGTAACATCTAATTTTTTTCTTCAAATTATGGGTGTTCCTGGTAGGATGCTTCACTTTTACATTTTACGAGTTGTTTTTTATGAATTATTACGTTTAAAAATAGGTATGTAACATTTCTTGACCCCACCAGCTCCTTCCCCAACACAACAATACTATAACAGTTCCTCTTGAAACCTCCCTCATCCCTAAAAGTATCACAGAAAGAATGGAAGTGAACGTTTGTGACAGGTAATATTCGCGTAGATAAAGTTGAATTTTTTGTATCGATACAAAACAAGATTCAATAGAGTTGACATGGCAAACATTTCGAATGTGGTGAGTAAATCTTAACACGTGAAGTTAATTTTTGTTGTAGGTAAATATTACTCTGAAGTCGCTGTAAAAATTACATTTTGTTTTTTCTGTGATTACTTCATATATAGAGGACCCCTAAGAAGAAAAGACAGTAAGACCTGCTATTTAATTTTTATATTGCCAGCTAGACTTGTTGCAAATTGGACAACCACACAGAAAGCAGTTTGTTTTGTCATTTTGTTAAATTATTAATATCGACGTTTTATTCAATATGTTTTAAGTTCCTGGAGCTCATTTTAATGGTGAAATTGAGCACTTTTTACTGAAATCATCTAATAGAGATTTTTCAATTCAATTATACAGATCTAGCTAAATTTTGTTTTTTAAAACGATTTTGAATATCAAACTATATCTCAAATTTACTGAATAATGTGTGAAAGTATTCTACTCGAAGTCTTACGCCAGTTAAAGGCTTTAAGAGAAAATAAAATTAAATAGCCTAATGTATCGTAATAAAAGCCGTCACATTTGCAATTTTGTTAACAAACCTTCGGACACTAAAACGAATTTCAATTCACGCTCGTGTTTTTATCAAATAGAATATTTCTTAGTAGTATCATATCAAATCTATGAAACTTTTTTTTTTATTAGGGCCACACTATCATTTTTTTTAGATACTGCATTACAAAGTATATGGGGGCCACTTTGGGTGAACTTCCTCTAGAAAATTCTTAAGACATAATAATACAATACCACAACTGAAATATCCTTCACGAACGACACTAATTTTCAAATTAATAACCACAATTGAAAAATAAGCAACTCCATAATTTATTTTTCGGAAGTATTCGCAAATGATACACTTGCCCACAGATTACCGTCGACACCCGCAAAACACTTCCGCGGAATTCACATTTCTCGACTCGCGTCAAATTGAATACGGCGTTAAACGTTTTGCTGAAGGCCTTCCCTTTGTTGTTGAAGGTTTAACCGCGGGGCCGGAAATATTACCGGAAATTTCTCGTCGGTGGTTACGGTCCATCAGGGGAGCTAAAGAAGGTGGTAAGCACTCTGGGATGGTGATGGGGATGGAAATGGTTGAAGGAGGGGAGTGGAGAGGAGAGGAGAGGAGATAGGAGAGGATGAGAGAAAAGGGTTGAGAGGAGATAGAAGCTTGTATATACTAGCGTAATGATGGTTTATGGCGAAGAGCGTAGACCGTGGTGGCCGTGTTAGACATGCGGTGAACCGCAGAACGCAGCGCGGCAAAACCTTCGCAAAACAACAGCAGACGCGAGTATTGCCAGTGGCTACAGGCCAATGTGCGATGTAATCGTCTTGTTTTACCTGCTACAAAGATTCACTTCAAATTGGTTCATTCTTGGACACCCCTTTTATTGAAAATTGTTATTAAATTTCCACCATAACAATTTTCGCATTAATGATTTCCTATAGAGAAGACTAAGTGAAGTTTTTGTGTTCTTTACATGTAGTGACTGTTTTACATCAGATCCTTAATGAACATAGAATACTGCATTATTTTCAGTTAAAAAATTTTTGCTATTCGTCGTAGACAGCTGGGAAAACAGCCAAGACCTTTAATGTACAATTTTCAATAATAAGAGTTTAAAAAAATTCATTGACCAGTCTTTTTAAAACCTTTGCTTCGGATATATCGTTGTGAATGGGATGCTTCACTCCCCAGCCTAACTCATATATATTATCCAAAATAATGGTTTTAAATGAGATGAAAATATTGGGCTTTTACATAAGCGATAATTATTTAAACGGCACCGGTTTTTCAAAACAACCAAGTTTACAGGAATGACCATCAAATTTTACATAATTTAAAAAATCAGGTTTTTACCATCTAACAAATTGAAACTTTTGAAATTAAGGAATCATAAATTGGAAAAGTTCGAAATTGAAAAATTACAAATTAAAAGCCTTGAAATCAGTATTTTTAGAGTCAAGCGTTCAAAATTAAAATTTATATATGAATAAATGGGTAATTCTAAAGGATTTCTTATAGCTCATTCAGCTTTATATTTGCGAGAAAATGAATTAGGATTTATAGGCTTGCTTATAGCAAGGAATGAAAGACCAATGTAACTGAGAAAGAAAGGACTACTGCCGTCCTTGTCTTGCCTTTCTTTCTGACCCTGAATAAATATGACGTCACTCCCCCCTCCCCTTCCGTTCTTTCCTTCACACCCTGCTTAAAGCGATACAAAATAAGGAACAGAGCTTTGGCCACTTTTCCAACTCCCCGTGTACTGAAACTCCAGCAGGCATGAACCAACTACTTTTCCACCTCCCTGCATACTGAAACTCCAGCACGCATCAACCACCAACTTTTACACCTTCTCGCATAGAGAAACTCCAGCACGCATGAATCACCAACTTTTCCACCTCCCCGAATACTGGAACTCCAGCACACGCATCAACCACCCACTTTTCCACCTTCCCGCATACTGGAACTTTAGCACGCGTCAACCATATACTTTTCCACCTCCCCAAGTACTGGAACAATTGCACGCATCAACCACCCACTTTTCCACCTACCTATGTAATGGAACTCCAGCACGTACTTAAGACCCATTTTTCCACCTCCACGCGTACTGAAACTTCAGCAGGCATCAATCAACTATTCTTTCACCTCCCCGCATACTGAAACTCCAGCACGCATCAACTACCACCTTTTACATCTTCTCGCATATTGAAACTCCAGCACATGCATCAACCTCCTACTTTTCCATCTGCCCGCATACTGTAATTCTAGGACGCATCAACCACCCACTTTTCCACCTTCCCGCATACTGGAACTCTAGCACGCATCAACCATCCACTTTCCCACCTCCCCGAGTACTGGAACTCCAGCACGCATCAACCACCCACTTTTCCACCTTCCCGCATACTGGAACTCCAGCACACGCATCAATCACCCACTTTTCCACGTTCCGGAATGCCGGAACTCTATCACGCATCAACCACTCACTTTTTCACCTTCCCGCATACTGGAACTCCAGCACACGCATCAATCACCCACTTTTCCACGTTCCGGAATGCTGGAACTCTATCACGCATCAACCACTCACTTTTCCACCTTCCCGAATACTGGAACTCCAGTACGCACCAACCACCTACTTTTCAACCTCCCCGCGTACTGGAACTCCAGCACGCATCGACCAGCCACTTTCCCACTTTTCTAAGGCAAGGCAAAGGGCAAATCAAAAGGCGAAGCAAAAGGCAAGGTTAAAGGCAAACCAAAAGGCAATACGATAGGCAAGGTGGATGGCAAAAGGCAAGGCGAAAGGTAAGGAATTAAATGCGCGTTTCAGCCATTCTCGAGAAAAACGGCAGTAAGAAATCGCTACATTTAAAGTTTTCGACTGATTCCAAACTATATAAGTATTACGAAATCACTGTACCTATATTTCTGTAACGTTATTGGTTAACGTAAAACGTGTTTTGAATTCATTTATAATGTATTTCAGTTGTATCGACTTGCCCCGGAATATTGTGATTTAGGTTATTTGTAAATAACTTAAAAAGGAGGTATAAAAAAAACTGATTGTTAAGAATTTCATTCCATTCTGGGAGGGCTTCAATCACCAATAGTTTCGTTATTTTGAAAATCCTTCTTCACGAGATAGATATAAAAGTTTGGATAGTCTCGCCTTTGATCAACATGAGATGTTGACATTTTTATCAATGTTAGTCTCTTACAAATCAATATTTATTAATTTATATGGGCGATGAAGTAGAAACATTGCGTGATCTATTGCACCCAAGATAAGTTTGAAAATATAATCACGAAGACTTTCGTGATTTCGTAAAAATTATTGTAGCTATTTGCCCCAGAGTAGCAATTTGACACGGTTGACGATAATTTTAAAAACTGTTTTCTTTAATCAAAGTTATTTTTGAGAATTAGTTGACGTACACTTGACAAAACGATTTTTTTTGATAGTTGTGAAACCGAATTTTGGATATTTCAACAAAATATTTCTGAGCTACTCAAAACTCATATTGGCTTAACGAAAACAGCAATTTGGTTGAAATATTTCAATTTTTGTTTAGACAATAACATTTTGTCACAAATAACACAGAACCGCTTTTCTTGATGCAGCAAAAGAGATAGATATTTTTTCAGTAATTTTGACATTCTCATCCTAAAGAGGAGGGATTAGTATTAAGTAAAGTTTGACATCGCTAGTTTTCATAATAAATCTACGTTTTGAAACCCCCTCAGTGAGAAAGCAGGGACAATGGAGAAAAAAGGAGTAATGGATCCGTGTTTTTGATTCGACAATACAAATTTTTCGTCAACTTACCCCACGTTTTTTACATTCTCATTCATGAGAGTGTAATGTATTTGTCCAAATTTGCGATCTCTGGTTTTTAACGGATCTTTACGTTTTGGCACTCACAGATTCCAAAAATCATACAATTTT
>JAABKJ010004068.1:0-24898 GCA_011634705.1 Andricus grossulariae
GCGCGTAGCGCGAGGTAAACACATCATCGAGCGCGAAGCGCGAGAACCAACAGTCGCGCGCCCTAGGCGCGCTCAAACTTGCGAGCGAAGCGAACCGCGCGCAAAGCGCGCGATGAGAATGTGCTCGCGCGACGGGCAGATTTTTTTCTTCTAAAATGGCTCGATCCCTTAAAAAAAATGTTCCTTCTCGTGTCAAAATGTCCCCTGAATTCCATACTAATGCTTATACGCATGAGAAACTACCTGTGAGAAACTAATACTGTTGGGTCAAAAATTTTACGGGCCGTGAACTTTATTATTATTTTATTAATGTACCATTAAGCCATTTCCATTTCGCATACCTACAATCATAGGAAGTGACAGAATAAATTTAAAAATATATTTTTTTAATTTAGCGACAATTTTGGAGTTTTATTTTTTTTCTTTATTTTGGAAAATGTAAAAGTAATTATCAGCTCATTTGAGAAAGTAGAACGGAAATTCATACTATTAATCAGTCTATTTTTTGAATATCTTATATCTTGAAACATATCAATAAAAATTTTAAAAATATTATCTTCAGAATTATCGCAGGAAAATTCCCTGACAATTTGAGGGTCTTTTTAGAGCAATTCTACTCCTACATCCCTTCAAAGTATTACATAATATTTTTTAAAAATCTTTCGGTAACCGTCTGTGAATGAATAAATTTTAATTAACTGAGTTTATTATTTTATCATTATTATATCATTAAGCCATTTCCCTTTCGGGGTAGGCGTGAATTGCTCGGTTGGAAACTTGTAGTGTGTGGATGGATATATAGGTATAGGGTAGATAGGTCTACTCACATTCTTTTTATAAACTATTTTTCGCCACACTTTTCTGTTCTGGCATACAACTCTATCTTCCTTCACGTCCATGCATTTCCTAATGCAAGCTCTCGTGTTTCTGTGGCTTCTTATGTCTCTTCGGACTAATGTCTCATTTACAGATTCTAACCATTCATTCGGCGGTCTACCTCCGGGCATAGTGCCATTTGCTTTACCTTCATACACTTGTTTCGTTAGACGTTCACATTTCATTCTTTCAACATGTCCGAACCGCCTTAACTGATTTCTTTTCCATATGTCAACTAGTGTCTCTCCTGTACCACATTCTTTGAGGATTATCTCGTTTCGGACCAATCGCGTTAATTTTACTCTTGTCCTTTTCTTGACATGTCCATGTCTTGCTACCGTATAGTACAGTCGGTAAAAATATAGAATTATGTATGATCATTTTAGCTTTTTTTGATCTGTTTTTATTTCCGAGAATGGACCCAGTTCTACCGATAACCTTCTTACCCTTATTTATGCGCCTATCTAACTCCACATCTACTTTTCCGTCGCTAGTGAATAGGCTACCCAGATATATGTACTTGTCAACTTGTTCTAATGTCTCATCATTTCGGACAATGTTGCACACTGTTTGCTCACTTTTTCCTTCAAACACCATGACCTTTGTTTTATTTACGTTAAGTTTGAGGCCCATGTTCTTCATGCTTGTATTAAGTTTATTCAACATTCTTGGCAATTCTTCGATTGATTCTGCCATAAAAATTGTGTGGTAAAAAAATAGGAATAAATAAGGCGTGGTCCAAAAAGGATTTATTTCCCCCCCAAAACAGCTGCCCTACAAATTGTTCCTTTCAGTGTCAAAATGTCCCCTGAATTTTTACATGATCGAAAATATATATTTAGGGATCTAGGGATCTAGGGCTTAAAGGATTTAGGGATTAAGAGATACCTAAATTATTATTTTTTTGATTCTGCCAATATTCAGAGGACATTTTGGCACGAAAAGGAACAATTTTCAGGCGATCGAGCCATTTTAGAAGAAAAAAATAGGGATGTTTTCTAGACCACTTTATTAAGTATACAACAATTACGCGAGTTTATTATGAAGGATCTTTTTCTCTTTCCTCATAAATTTATAATAACTGTGTAGGAACGGTATACTATTTATATATAAAATCAAATAATGATGTTCCTTATTAATTTATGACAGTAACTTTATATAAGGTCAAGAAATTTCTTAAAGAACACTGTTAAAAATAGTATTAAATTTGAAATACTAATGTATATTAAAATTAATATCTCAAGCATATGAAATCGCCTTTTAGGTACTACGTGTTTATTAAATTTCATATACATTCACGATAATCGCTCAGATAATTCCATTTTACATAAGATTAAAATAAGATAGAAGTAATTTTTAATTCTGAATAATAAAACATGATACCTTCTTACAATTATTCAAAAATCAAATTAGATGCTAGGTCGAAAAGTTCAATTACGTAAATAAATGACAGAGCTAACCTACAATCAACTGCACTCACATTAAATTTCTACCATTCAGGGCAAATTTTGGAAAGAGTTCCACATGTACGTTGCACTTTGATCATAAAAAGCAATTCAATCGACGAATTCTAGATTATTACTTCAATTGCGAATATTTGATAAGATTTAAAGAAATAAAAGCACTTTGAGTTTTCAAGCTCGCTGCTATACCGACCTGTATATCATATTTAATATAAAGTGTACAGCTATTCATATTGTAATGTATATTAAATTTCAACTACTGTGTATGCAAATGGCTTTATATACATTTGTATTAAATTTAATACAGATTTTTCTAACAGTGAAGCAAGCTTCTAGTAAAATTATAATTGCTACTGGAAAAATCCAATTCGTAACGAAAAATGCCTTTGACATATTGGACTATAACCCTCTTGAGCCAAAGAGAAAAATTAGCTTTCTCTTTTATTTTTATGAAATTCGTTTTATTATTTGCAGTTACTTCAAATTCACAGAATATTTAACATGCTAATATTTTCAATAAAATATATTTAGAAATTCCTGTCGAACCTCCTGAAAACTGTATAATTAGATCAGAAAAAAATTTCTAACTTTTCACTTTAAAATTGAGATGCAAAAAGTATTGATTAATTATTCATCATTTAAAGTAATCAAAATAAAATAATAATTATGGTAATGTGAAACTCTAAATTTTCAACGAAACTTGTTATTTTTTTAAGCCCTACGCGGTTTTTCATAGTTCACTCGCAACCACCTAAATTTCTCGGATGAACGGGCTTGGAAAAATTCTCTCATTTTCGGACATGAAATTTTTGTTTGCTTCTCAGTGTTGTAAATTTTCCAATACCGAAAATTAAAAAAGTGATCAAAGTAAAAGAATTTGAGAATATTTTAAGTCCGTACATTCGAAAAATGTACTAAGTCCGACAATTCGAGAAATTTTGGACGTCCGAAAATCCAAAAAATGTTTTAAGTTCCTATATTCCATCAGTTTTCAAACACCAAAAATAGAAAATTTGACTAAATGCGAAAATTCGAGACATTTTCCAAGTCCGTGAATTCCACAAATTTTTCAACACTAAACATAGAGAAGTTGTCCAAGTGCGAAAAGTCAAGAAATTTTCTAAGTCTGTAAATTCCAGACGTTTTTCAACATCAAAGAGCAGAAAAGTTGTCAGAATAAGAATATTCGAAAAATTTTCTAAGTTCATAAATTCGAAAAAAAATTAAAGTCTGATAATTCAAAAAATATTTTTGAAGTCTGAAAATTTGAGACAATTTTTAAGTCGATGTGAAGGCTAAAGAAGATGGGTTAGTAAACGGTGTGAGCGACGTCGACGATAACTCGTGTAAGCCCCCAGAATAATTGTAGTACCCTTTTTCAATGACAATAAAAACCATCGACATGCAACAATATCCAGTTTTTTTTAGTATCCCATTATAAGTGCCCTAGCATAAAAATTTGTATTGTGAACAAATAATGAAGATTATTGCAACTGTAGCTAAATAAATCTGCACAAAACCCGCGATGGCACGATGCAGTTACAATAAACTACAGCAAAAGTAAGAAATCCAGACTTTTCCAAATAATTAATTTTTTGAAAAATTCTTATGCAGTATTAAAAATTAATTAAGTTGTTGAAAAATCATAATGCCCATATTGCATTCGATAAACATTAGCAAACATGCGAAGGAACAAGCCTTCCCGACTCATTTGTTGGTTACGAAATTATTTTGTGATGCTTATAATTATAAGAAACGAAAAAATGTACATACTTGATTTACAGTTCTTCAACTGTAGCTAAAGCGAAAAAATAGCATTTTTTGACGAATTTTTTTATTGCAAAATTATTGTACAATATTGAATGTAATTTGAATCGTGAAAAATCTGCATTCCAGCTGTACAGTACTCCAACTGTAGCTAAAGTGGAAAAACAGCCATATTCGACACATTTGTTTATTGCACAGTTATTTTACACTATTTAAAATCATGATAATCATTCAAATTTACTGATTTGCAATATTAGAAATCATAGAAAACATCATACATCTGCATTCTCACTCTACACTTCTACAATTATTGTAGCTAAAGCGAAAAAAAACTACATTTTCGTATAATTTTGCTTATCATAAAATTATTTTGCAATATTAAAAATTATTGCGATTGTCCAAATATCCAAATTTGCACACAAGAGTCTTTGAACCGAAACTAAAGTGAACAAAATTTTTAACGACTTTGTTCACTGAAAAATTATTTTGCAATACTGAAAACATTATAATTATTTAGAAATCCAATTCTTCACATTGCGACCTTTTAACTTGAGCAAAATTTGTGTAAAATATAATTATTCGACTTACTTGTTCATTGCGAAGTTATTGTGAAATATTAGGAAGCACCAGAAACATTGGAAATCTTTCAAGCCCAAATTATTTTGCAATATGGAAAATTATTATAGTCGTTGAAAACCCCGAATTTTTCAACAACAGTCTTTAAAATTAAGTGAAAGTATAAAAACAGATTTTTTGACAAATTTCTTTATTGCAAAATTATTTTCAATATTCAACATATTATGCAAGTTAAGAAACCTAAATCTTTAAATTAAAGTCTTTTAACATAAGCGAAAATTTTGAAAAACAGACTTTTGCAACCACTTTTTTATTACAGAATTATTTGGCAATATTAAAAATCTTTTAAATAGTTGAAAATTTTCATTCTCGCAGTCCATTTTTCAAACTCGAGTAAATTAAAAATATCAACCATATTGACGTTCTTGTTGTTTTTTTAAGGGTGTTCGTTATCAACTTATAATACAAAAAAACTGAAATACTGGAGTAACGTTTTTCCTGTGGTACTCCAGAAGAAACTTTTTCCCTCAAGTTATATATCGCTTTTCCTCGGAACTTTTTCTACTACATTTTTCCCTTCAACATTTTCTTTAACGTTTTTCGTCGGAACCTTTTCTATCACATTTTTGCCCTCAACATTTTCTATAACGTTTTTCCTCGGATATTTCAGAGTAACATTTTTACCTCGAGATTCCGTTTACCTTTTTTCCTCTGAACTTTTTCGGTTACTGTCTTTCCTCGGAACTTTTTCTATACTGTTTTTCCCCAAAACACTCTGTGTCACATTTTTCCTCCGAGCACTTCATTTAAAGCTTTTAGCATTAAAAAGTTATATCTCAACAGAAAATTAATTGATATAAATTTTAGAATTTTATTTTTGGTTTCTTTCACAGTTCAAATATCGACTAACTCGTCGAAACACTGACGCGAGACTATTTTTTTTTTGCAGGACAAAGAATGCCCATGTGCTGCGAGTTTGTTTCAGATTTCGTCGCATTGCGACTTTAAGTATCGGCAGTTTCGAGTGATTTAAGAATTTTTCGGATATACTCTCGATAATGAAAAAATCAGTGAAATAGTGTGCAATTCTTGATTTATTGTAATCAAATCAAATTGTAGTCAAAAAATTGTTATCAAAAAAGAAAATTGCAGTATTATTTGAAGCTTTTAGCATTCAAAAATTATATCTCAGCAGAAAATTAATTGATATCAATTGGTATAAAAGAACTCATATGTACAAAGGCTTCAGGATTTTTCTATTTTCTTTCCGATCTCCAAATTGCACTTAATAGACGCGATTAGCAATCCTTTATAAAAATTTCTGTATGCATAAACACAGTTTAAACCAAAACTAGTCAAATTTTAGAATTTTATCTTTGGTTCCTTTCACAGTTCAAATATCGACTAACCCGTCCAAACACTTACGCGAGAACAATTATTTTATTTTTTAAAAGGACAAAGAGTGTCCATGTGCTGTGAGTTCGTTTCAAATTTCGTCGCATTTGACTTTAGGTATCGGCAGTTTCGAGTGATTTAAGAATTTTCCGGATATACCCTCGATAATATAAAAATCTGTGGAATACTGTGCAATTCTTGATTTATTGTAATCAAATTCTTTGAAAAAGTGTTAAAATATATTATTATAAAATTATGTGAAAGATCATTATAATTATTCCCTGTAATCTTTGAAGCAAAAAAAAACATAATTATGACATGTTATTCAATATCCAGTAACATGGTAATCATGTCAGGATCTTGTGATTTTGCAGATTATATAGTTGACAGTAGTGGCTGCCATGAGACTTTTTTGCATTATACGCATGATTACGACCTCCTAGTCACTTGCATGCCACAATGAACAGCTCACCTGTGATTATATGAGTGCATGAGTATATGTGTTGTGAGGTTAACAATATTTTAAAACGTAGTAATAAAGTAAGTAAATGTTAAATCAAAATATATCAGTGACAATGAAAGTGATTTTTTTAGAACAGTGTTTCTTCTGCAAAGCCCAACAAGGATGGCTTTAGCCTCGGTTGTGCATCCTTACAGTCTTACTGTTTGAATATAAAGGCATGATTTAAATAAGAAAATCTCCCTTCTTTGTTGCATAATTGAATCAGTTAAACGCTGTGAAAATTTTGGCGAGACAAATTGGACTTTATGTAATGTCCAACTTGAAAATTAACAAAATAGCTGTCATTTTTCTGGAAATGATTTTATTTAAATATTTCATATAGTGGAAGAAGGGGCAGCGACGACCGGTGTGGCAAAGGTGATTTTACTTATAACATCGCTATTATTTAACAATTTTAATTCTACTTTGTATTAAATAAATCTATTTTATTAAAGAGACAGTGTTACTTACTAAAAGCTTGAAAATTGACATTGTAAAAGAAAAATTATGCAGAAAACAGTTTTGACAACGAAAGAATGGAAGATTCGCTCGCAGAAATATAAAGTTTTCAACATTAATGGCAATACTTACAGTATGGAAATTTGTTATTTTGACAGATAAAACAGTATCACATTATTTCATTATGATCATTGGACGTAATTCAAGTCCTAAGTATATTAAATATCGTAAATAATTGAGGCCTTCACCAGGGGGGCAAGGCCGACGAAAATAATAGTTTTAAAGTGCTGAGGTTATGATAAGTGATTGGTAATGTAGAACAGCCACTTTTTTTCTGGGCTACATACAAGAAACTATATACCTTTTCATTTAAGAAAACGATGATGCACAATCGCGAAAAATATATAGCACTTCCTTGAGTTTTGTACAATTTTTCCCTGAAACGTATGTGACAATGGTAAATATTAACGAAAGAATATATATATTTTGAGCAATTACAAGTTAAAACACTTCCAAACAAAAAATTTCTGATTTACCAGGATAAAATCCATTAAAACAAGAAAAAGTTGGTGCAACCAAGAAGTGCTGTTTTAGAAATTGTACTTTTAATGCAACTATTATTTTATTTTATTTCCAAAACCCTGTTTAATATTTCGAAAGGGTAACATTCCCGACGATGTACGTGCATCATCGGGAATACTTGAAATGCATATTCAAAATTGGGCGGAATGCAGTAAAAGTGATATGTGGGTAAAGTGACCATTCGTCCTGTATTTCGCAAGAGAGTCCCGCAGTTGAGCCACGTGTCCTGCGAAGGTAAATGTCCCGCAAAACATCCTGTAAAAGACGATTTTTTTCCAAACCTCCCGCCTAATTAAATTTTTTCTCTACGTCGAGGCTTCTCCCTACTGAAAAAGCCTACATAGTAAACTACATGGGAACCTATGTGAGAACCCATATGGGATTCTTTTTTGAATTCCTGTTTTTTTAATTCCCTATGTACCCTGTTTTGGGTGCATAGTCGGTAATCTTAAAAACATCCAAAAAATACTGCGCAGCCGTAGCTTTCATATAAAACTACCGCGCACTCCTTAAATATTAATTGCGAACCCATCGATGTAGAAACCTTCATGAAACCCCATGATAAGAACCGATATAGATTCCCATCCTATATTCCTATCTCAGATCGTAATTTGAGACAGGAATTCGAAAAAGGACCCCATATGTGTTCCCACATAGGTACCAATGTAGTTTACGATGTAGGCTTTTTCAGCAGGGCTTAGTTTCTCTCTAGGTATTCGACCAATCAAATTTGAGACTTCAAAATTGCGAGTAATATACATATTCTTGAATAAATGTGTTTTATGACTCAAGACTTTCTGTGTAAACATATTGAATCTGCCCCCCCCCCTTAAGCCTACTGTTAGCGTCCTGCATTTCAGCGTTTCAAATATGGTCACTTTAAAAATGAAAATGCAGCTCATCAAAGAAGTCTCTTGTATTTTCTCTGGCTCGCCTCTCGAGTCTCAACGCGCTCTATTGAATTTAAATCCAGTTTACTGGACGATGAAACACCACGGAATCATAGAGAGCCCGATATACGATATGTAAAACGTAAATGCAATCGTGAATCAATTAAAGATGAAAGAATCCATGACCTACATTTTTTTAATTCTTACACTTCCTACAATTTTTTATCCTGATAACAATTTAAGTTTTTTACTTTGCCTCTCTTTTTTAACTTGTCAACTCATATAATTATTAATGACATATTAACTAGCAGTAAATGTAAGCGCACAAAGCGCGCGTTCACGTCTCTACACGGAGAAAAATGGTTAGTCAGCCTGAAAATCTAGAGTGTCAGACTGACTATATTTCATTTTCAACTATGGGACAGCCCCCTAGATGGTCTAACGACTCTAACGTACCATACATGGAGTGTCAAAATTTGATGGTTAGCTTCACTACCCCAGAGTGTAAAGTTTACGATCCTGGAGGTTAAACCTGATTATCTCAGGAATTTTAGTTTGATTATTCTGGAGTGTTAACTTCATCATATCAGAGTGTCAAATTTATTATCTTTTGTCCTTCTTCTACCTACATATATATTCCTTAGAGTAAGAGAGACGGAAATTAAATTAATAAATGAAACCTGAAAACATGAAAATTGATATAAAATCCATCAATTCTGAAAGCATCTTTATTATTTTTGAAGAGTAGGATGACTGAGACATGATTGTATACGTATAAAAACTTTGACACCATATTACTTTGAGCACGAGAGGCTAAGGGAACGGCGTCACTGCAATGAATTGAAACATTAATACTGGAAAATTCAGAAAACAATATAAATGCATATTACTAATCTCGTAAGTTTTGTTTCTTCATCAACGAATTACGAAATTCTGAGCACGTTTTCAGTCGAAAATGTTGAAAATAAGCACTAATTAATGAGTGACGCCTTTGTTCTTAATCCCTCGGAAGTATCGAATTTGACGTTCAAAATCATCACTGATTTAATAATTGCATAGTGCATAATCAGTAAAGCAATTATTTTCTTGCAAAGCGATCGCCAATGATAAAATCAACATTCGCGTGAATCAGAGCACAGTTAACGTCTATCAACGCGTGTATGTGTGTGAGCTAAAGATACTGATATTCGCATACGTGTAAAATATAACTACCCACGATTTAGCTCCTGAATAGATTGCAAGACACAAGAGTAGCATAGCACGTGGCGTGCTTGTTCCCCAAGTTATATGTACTAGTTCAGGGTTGATAAGTACATTCCTACTTTATGTGTGGCATTCATTACCATCGTTGTATGTAAACGAAAACTTCTGCAAGTTGGGCTGTCGACATTAGTGCTCACCCTTCAACCGAGCTATAACTTTGCTTTGTTTATTGTCATTTTTAGTTTTATCTGGAAACTCTCTACTCTACTTTCGACTATGTGCAGTTCAAAAATAACTGCAGAACTAGAAAGGCTAGAAAACTTTTCAAAAATCATCTGAACTGCAATTAAAACAAAAAGACTTTATATTGGAGCTGACGAGTCGTAGAGTGATGTTTACAAACTAATGATGAATTATTATTCTTACTGGCTAGCCTGCCAGCGCCGTTTTTTTTCTCCTTGGTGCGAAGTTCCTGAAAGCGTGTAGCGATGTATTTTTGTGCACTGATTACGAATATGTCTAAAAATTTCAAAAAAAATTTCGAGTTGAAAATTTGAAGAAAAAAAACACGTTTTTAAAAAGAAAAATGTTATGTTCGAAACATTTTTTTGAACTAAGGCCATGTGATTTAAGAGTTATTCTTTCAGTTTTTGGCACCCCTGTCAAATCCCTACATCTTTCCAAAGGCTTGTGGGCAGCGGGAAGGCACTTCTGTGACTGGTCCCAGAAATATTGTTGGTCAAACCCCTACCTCTTTTGAACGTCTCCTGGGTGCGGGAAGGCAACTCTGTGACTGGTCACAGAAATAATGTTGATCAAACCCTTTCCCCTTTCAAACGTCTCGAGGGGGCGGGAAGTCATCCCTGTGACTGGTAACAGAAATAATGTTGCTCAAACCTCTTTCCCTTTGCAACATCTCGTGGGGGAAAGGAACCCCTGTGACTGGTCACAGAAATAATGTTAGTCTAAATCCAAACCCCTTTACAACGTCTCTTGGGTGGATACACCCCTGTTACTGGTAACAGAAGTAATTTTATTCAAACCCTTACGTTTTTCCAACGTCCCGTGGGAGGAAGCGGGAATGCACACCGATACTGTCACAGAAATAATTTTAGTCAAAACTCTACCCCTTTCCAACGTCTCGTAGGGGGAAGGCACCTCTGTAACTGGTCACTGAAATAATTTTAGTCAAACCGCAAATCATTTTCCAACATCTCTGTGGGGGATGAGAATGCACCCTTGTGACTGGTCACAGAAATTATGTTGGTCAAACGCCTATTACTTTTCAACGTCTCGTGGACGGCGGGAAGGCACACCTGTGCCGAGTCACAGAAATATTGATGGTTAAACCCTTTCCCCTTTTTTAAATAATGTTGGTAAAACCCCTTTGGAGAGAACATTCTACGTATATATCACACTTCATCGTCGATTTACAACTCAAGAATTACGATTAACGACCCGTGGAAACGGGAAAGGACCCCTGTGACTGGTCGCAGAAATATAATTGGTCAAACCATCACCCCTTTTCAACGTCTCTGCGGGGGACAGGAATGCACGCTCGTGACTGGTCACTTTATTAATTTTGGTCAAACCCCTACCCTTTTCCAAATTCACGTGGGCGGCGAGAAGGCACTCCTGTGACTGGTCACAGAAATGATATCAGTCAAACCTCATTCCCCTTTTTAACGTCTCGTTGGGACGAGAAGGCATCCTTCTGACTGATCACAGAAATAATGCTGATCAAACCTCTTCCCCTTTCCAACGTCTCGTGTGGGTGGGAAGGCATCCCTGTGACTGGCGACAGATATAATTTTGGTCAAATTTCTACCCCTTTCCAGCGTCTCGTAGCGGGGCCGGAAAGCACATGGGACGAAATTTAATTTTTTCTCATATTTTCGTGAAAAAATAATTTCTTACCACAAGCGCTTTTTAACATTTTTTTTAAATCTATTCAATCAAGTAATAAAATTAATAATTTTTCATTTTACACTAGAATCTGGAATTAGAAACCTCAGATTTACGATATTTCTGAAACTGATGGCCCCGCAGTTTCGTGGTGAGAGAGGAGCTGCGGGTTCGAGAGAGGCGTACTCAGCCATGCGTGACCACGCGCGTCTGGTGCGTAATATTATATATTCCAATTGAAAATGGTTCACGCGACCCTGACTGTTCACGCTTGCATTCCCAGGACTAAAGGTCAAGGCCAGTGCAGGCCATGTCTGCGACCGCTCTTCATTCCAGGTTTCGGTGTAATAATGAGCAATTTTCGTAATTTAAATGAATAACCGATTATATTCAACGAACTGCCTATTCTCACCGAAAAACTCGGTCTTCGCTTATCGCAAATGCATGAAAAAATCCGATCAGATTAGTTTTCTTTTTTGAAACATAATTTTTACCATTTAAGACCTCAACAAATTATATTTCTAGGTATTTGCATGAATATATATGTAATTCGCTTTTATTTTCTATTTCGCTTTTCGTGAAAAACAGCCGGCAAACAGCTTCCTTGCCGGATCCGGCAGTGTAAGCTTCACCTAAATCATTTGCAATCTATATGCAACGGAATTTCATTTATTGAAAATTATCCTTTGATTTTGGATTCACTACAATTTAAATTCGAATCAGTATGAATTGATTGAGAATCGGCGTGAAATTTCATCGGAAATCAGTGACGTACTTCTGACTGTCTCAATCAGTCAAAATTCACTGAGAATCAAGTCTCTCACTGCAAATCAAGTCACTGAGGTTCAAATTTTACGAGTTCAGCTTTGAAAATGTGATTTTCAATTGTTCAGGTGAATAAATGAGCTCTATAGCCCTTGCGTATTAATTTGTCGAAACAGTAATATGCCATTTTTCGTCGTTTTAGATAAAATTTACTTTGAAATATCTGCTGAAAGCCATATAGAGTTTAAAAAAACATACTTTAAATCGGCTGATAGTTTAAACATTAGCGTTTAGGCTTGATAGCCGGAAATTTGCGTGTTCTATTCTTACTGTACACATATTTTTTATTTTATTCATAATTCATTCAAATGTTTATAAATATAATTTCCTTCAATAATCTTTTGAAGGCATGCTAATAATAATTTTTATAATGCCTTATTTCACGTTATTTTTAATATTGTGTTTTATTTGTAGTTATTCGCATGAAAAAACTTGAAAAAATATCAAATTCTATTCCAGAAAGTAAACATTTCTCTGATGAGTCACTTGTAGTCCACTGTGATGGGGATGGGCAGGAGTGCAGTGAATCTTTTCCTCTTCCCTTCTTTTTTGTTAGGGGAAAGCCAGATATCCTCAATTGGAAATCATAACGAGTTTCCCAGATGGTTGGAAAGGAGGCGGGTGGTAGGAAGTACAATTTTGGTGAAAGAAGGGGGTTCAGTCGTTTTATTCCTTTCCGGGGCAGGCAAGCATCTTTCGGGGGCTCCCCAGAAGAAAGTATCTTGCTCATCTGAAACATAAAGGATATGCGATGTGAGTCCGTTGGTCAAGCGCAGGTCCCCGCTTGGGGCAACCCTAGGGTTCCCTTCTAAGTGTTTTTTCTGTTAGTCAGGGCCAGGTCCCCGCTATTCAGCAACACTAGGGTTCTCCTCACAACGGATGTGTAGTGTACGTGAGTGGGTCTAGGTTCCCGCATTGCAGAGCGATAGCGGGGTTTCTGGGCATGTCGCACCCGCAATCCGAACGTTGTCGATGGGGTCCTGGTTGTTGCTCCGCCAAAGCTTTCCGTTAAGCGTATCAGCGGAGCTGCTCTACGAATGGATACTATGCGTCACATGCGAGCCCGCGTCCAACGTTGAATGTTTGTCGAATGGTACCCGTGCGAGAGCAGCGATATTTGTGCCTGATCCGTTGAGCGGCGCGCGCCAGTCGGGTAGGACGTGGTGGGGGATGACCGGCGCTTGGTCGCTGCGTTGATGCGAGCGAGCCAATCCGCTTGGCATTCGTGGTTGCGGTGTCCGCTAGAGTGGGGGTAGGTGCTGGTTGACTACCAGCCTTGCGTGAGTGAATCAATTAGAGCCTAGCAACGGTACCACGCTCTGATTGGCGAAGATCTTGGCATGAGCGAAGTTTCCTGTTAGAATCCTGTGTTCGCCGGAACCCAGTGAAACCGGACCTATTTGCTTTAATAATACGAAAGAATAAGAAAATACATACTTAATATTAACTTACAACTTATGTGTATGTTTTCGGCGACAATTATTTTTATCTTATAATTAAACATTTATAAATCAGTCAAAACGTCGCGAGGAAGAAAAATTAAGTATTCGTTCAAATTTGTTAGCATGCTGGCGGGCGACCTTTCGGCAATGAAGCCGCAAACTTTCGGTTTTGAAGCTGAAGCCCTACAGCTTGAGCTACCTTCTGATTTAAAGTATGTTTCGCCGAATTTCACACTGTTAAAAATTTCTGCAGGGATTTTCATAAACGCTGGACTAGAGCTTTATGCAGTAACCGTTGCTAATAATTACTAAACAGGAACTAGTAAATGACATTTGCCACAGAGAACATTTTTCGACATACGCATAAGCTTGGTTCATATTGGCTTACCATATATTTATATTTATAGGACAAATATAGGCTGCATATATATTTTAGAATCAATTAATCAAACTTTTTGCACTAATTTTTCGTTTTTTACGGATTTAGCCGTACACCGTACACGACAAGTACACAGCCAAAAAGACTTCGCAACGAGACGCGTTTTAGGTGGACTCGTCGGTTGAACATAAGGTCACCGATGTTCTGAGCATTTTCACAGAAAGTCATCTTGAAAGTAATAGACTGTGTATTTATAGTAAAATTATTCAAAACACTTTTTGCACCTATTTTTCATTAAAATAAAATAAACGCACACAGGACAAGCCACGCCAAGCAGACAGATTTGCCCTTCAAGAAGTAAGGAGTGCGCAGTAGCAATACTGCGCACTCCTTCTCGTCACAATAACTTATATTTCTGTTACCATTTAGGAAGTTTAGGACACTATTTATAATATTTAGATACCGTTTCTGAATCTTAATTATAATTTAGTAAATTTATTATAAAAGTTACAGAGCTTTGTTTTCAGAGACCTTCATATTTTCGTAAATTGCAGTAACCTTAGTAACTTAAATGTTTCGGAATTCTTTAAACATTTCTAACAGTGCGTATGACGTGTGGCAGATATTACAAAGTCCGATTTGTCGAAACCGACGAAAAATTGCATGTTACTGCTTTGTCGAATTAATACTTAGGTAATAAGCTTTCATTATAAAAATTACGAACTGAAACTAAAATTGACTATTGCCGGCCTCCCTTGTATGGGAGACCGGTAATCTTCCGCTTGTAAATGAAGTCATGCAAGTGACCAAAAAAAATCAAATAAAGGATCTGTACTAAGACAAATTTTAAAGTGAGAGCTTTTAAAAATTGCACGTATTCAAATTTTGAATTTCAAAGTTCAAAAATTCAAAACTTTATGAATTATCGAATGAAAAATAGTACATTTTAAGTTTTATTTGAGCGTATTGCATACTTTGACTTTTGCACTGACACACAGTAGGGCGAGCCTATGCATTTGGCGATCCTATTTTCACACGCCCTCTAGATGCTTTGGAATTCGACGGATACTTTCCTCAAAGCCTAAGTTGAAATTCCTTTGAAAAATTGATTAGTTTTATAACAGTCTGCAGATTTTCGGTTGTTTTAGATCCGGCTAAAATATTTTCAGCAATTTCAATTTAGAATTTAAGGCAAGCATCTACCTGAGTCCGAAGCATCTAAAATGCGTGTATTTTTTACAATACTTGCTTAAAGACAAAGTAGTTAACATATACGACCCTATAACACTAAGTTGAAAAATTTCTTGGAATCTCAAGAAAGACATATTTTGCAAGTAATGGGCCAAGTCTCAGTCAATAATTTTTCAATTGTAGTAGTGCGGGCATCATAGAAAGTATCCACATGACTCGTATGACCAATAAATGTAGGTATTGGGTAAGGAGGGGCAGCGCCGACCAGTTAACAGTAAAAGATTTTTGAAAAGTTTATAAGATGTGGAATAGCTCAATTTTTAATTCATTTCGAGTCCAACATTATTGTAAATCATATTCCTGTAAGTATTAATTACATGAATAAAACAATGATTTGATAATTTAATTATTTATAACAAGCTGTATTTCGTCGGCCTTGCCTCCAACCAGAGGGTAAAGACGACCGCAGCTTTCTATGAAAATTAAAATCTCTGAAGATGGGAAAATATGATGGTTTACTTCTGTGGTATTTTATAAACTGGAAAAAATCAACTTCAAACATATTCAGCAAGAAGAATGAGTTATTTTGAATAAAAGCAGTGATAGCTGTGATATAGCCTCTTATTCGTTGACATTATACTAGAGACAGACTACACGCAAAGGTTTCTACCGTGCCAATACAAAAAACCTGCTCTACCGATTATTAATTACTATCAAGAAATATTATATACACAAATAAATGTATGGTTTGCATGCATTGCAATAAGTATATTTAACAATATTTAAGTTTAAAAAAATGAATATTATCATATACCTGTCTTTCGCAATTTTTGTGTACATCTGGATTGAGAATAATAATATTTAATAGTTTCTTGCATGTAGCCCAAATGATATGTGAATATACTAAATTACCGATCATTTATCGACAAAACTGATGATTCGTGTACCACCTACGCACTTGTAAAATATTATTTTGGTCGCGCTTGCCCTCCTGGTGACGCCTCAATTATTTACGACATTTAATATATTTTGGACTTGAATTACGTTTAATTATTATGAGTACGTGGTGTGATATTGTTTCATCTGTCAAAATATCAAATTTTCATACTGTAAGTATTGCAATTAAATGTTGTAAACTTTATATTTCTGCCAGCTAATCTTCCATTCTTTCGTTATCAAAATTGTTTTCTGCATAATTTTGCTTTTACAACGTCAATTTTCAAGATTTGAGTAACTAGCACTATCTCTATAATAAAATAGATTTATTTATTGCAAATTAGAATTAGCACTGTGAAATAATAGCGATGTTATACGCAAAGTCATCTTTGTCCTACCGGTCAGCGCTGCCCCCCCCCCCTTTACCCTACATGAGTAACCAGGCGAATCGTATGACCGATAAATGTAGGTATACATCAGGCTCGTCCCACTGTGTTACACTGCAATTTCAGGAATTGACTAGAGAAAATTGTGCAGATAATTTTTCCGTGAAAAAGGATAACTAATCTTGGGAAGACAATATTCCTTGAAATCGTAAATAAACACATTTCACATTGCCCTTCAGTGGGCGCACATGAACTCCGCTCGCGGTTAACCACCCTCCGAAGACAAATCCTGAATTCCGCTCGGGGCAAAAGTAGGTGGTTTCGGTGTGCACAAATTCCTCTCAAAAGGTTTACAAGTGCCCCTCCACTTAAAATTAAAGACATTTCAAAGCATGTTTCGAAATTTCATTACATTTTTATATAATTCTTTGACTACATATTAATTTGTAAACAAAATTTTATCAATATTTTATCAATAATTTCAATTACAAAGTAGAATTTTATTTACATAAGACATTCCCTTCATATTTTTTCCTTTCTTGTATAACTATAATGAGCCGATAAGATTGACTTTTGGAAACATACTTCATTTGTTTTAAGTCTGTTTGCGCGAATATATCACACAAGTTTACGTTTTTTGAGTTTATGTTTGAAGACTTTTTTTCTAAATATAATAAATAGAGATGTTAAGCTATAAATTGACGTCCTTCAAATTTCGGATCTTGGTCAGCTCTCATTTGCAGTAGTTAATGGCAATTTATGTTAATTTATGGTGTCAAGTAAAATGAATGAAATTAGATTACAATTTCTTCAGACATTTCGGTACACGATGGTGACACTCTTCAGCTAATTATAAAGACAATATTTCCACACATAATATGGGAAATATAATACAATTTCGATGTGTGTATTACAGTGGAACATGCGGTTTTTGATCTGATTCAAAAACCTTGGTGTTACAAGACAGAAATGAAAGATATGAGCCAGAAATACGGTTCTATAATCTACAATAGAACTGATGAAAATCCTAAGATAGCAATTCACGTCAAAAAGGATATCGATTACATTTTCATACTTAAGTTCTGTACTAAAGACCTGGTAGTGAATAAAATCGAGCACCAATGAGGAGAAAAACGTCAGCCCATGGTGATTTGCTCAGTATGAATGCCTTTTGATTCTCTAGACTCGCCGCCATCAGAGGAATCAAGACGTTTGATAGAGTAATGCAGTTTGAAAGGATGGCCACTGATAATGAGGTGTGATGTAAATAAGCATCATACAATATGAAGCAGTTAAGACATCAACAACAAGTGTGAATACCTTTTAGATTACCTTTTAACCACCGATTTAACCATATTGAATCGCTGAAATACACCAACATTTGTGACAACTAGATGTCATTATGTTATTGACATGACCTTGTGCTCTATATGCATAAGCGAAGCATTTAGGAACTGGCATCCTAAGACATCCCTATCAGATCATAAACATGTATGATTTTTACTGACAGCTGACGAGTCTGATCTGATTGGGTATAGGAACCCAAGGGCAACTGACTGCAATAAATATAGGGAAGATCTTGGAGAGTCATTGGAAATTATTCCGAAGAGGATAAGATCAATTGATCAGCTAGAGTTTGCTGTGGATGTAGTAAGTAAGGTCATATGTGAATCTCATGAAGATCTCATATTATTATTATTATTATTATTAGAAACATGCAGCGTCATCTAAGTCATATAGCACTCATGTTATCTAATGTAACCTATTGTACTGCACCCTTGAATCTAATCCTCTCTGATGAGGCCTGTTTCCGCCATATAGGCATTTATTGCCGTATGAGGGATGTCTTCAAAATCATATGGTTCAGAGAAATAATTTCGAAAATGCTTCACTCTGAGGCTTACAAGCACATCACAGTCGCAGATGATAACATATGCCCTTTCCTCATGGAAGCCGCACTTTCGACATCGAGGATCGATGTCAATCTTCATATTAGTCAGGTGCTTCTTTTGACGGCAGCGGCCCGTGAAAATTTCTACCACTGTGTTCACCTGCTTACTTTCCATGTCGAGGAATTTTTCAAACTTTCCTAAACATGATTATTTGATAAACTTTTTAGAGTGTACCGTACCTTTACCCATCTTCCAATACCTCGCGTGTTTCTCCGAGAGCCACTTTTCAAAGGCATGCTCAGACGAAGCATACGAAGCTCCGCAGTATGGTTCAGGTCCGTTAAAGGGCTTCTGTAGTCCCCCTTTTTGGAAGCACATCTTCTTTCTCGTTACCTCTAATGTTCTCATGTCCAGAAACCAAGATCAACTTGAAACATTTTTTACCAGACACTTCGAGAAGCTCTTGTAGGCAACTCCAGACAAGTCTGGTTGTAAACTCTTCTGATTGGAGATCTCTTAAAGCAGGTTGACTATCGGCGCATATGTAAATGTTGTGGTTAACAAACCCATGTTTACAAATCTCCTCTAGGCAGGTCCTAATGGCCACGATTTGAGCTTGAAATAGGGCAGGGAATTTGACCAGTGCGATTGTTATCCCCGCTCTAGGTTTCCTCCCAAGTACTCGAGCTCCAGAGCCAAGGAAGTCCTTAGAGCCGTCTGTATACCAGACGAGTCCTCGCATTGTTAATAAATTGCTTCTCCTCTGTTCATCATTCCAGTCCTCCCTTTTCGGGAAGATCACCTTAATGGGCTTCATGAACGAGTATTCTTTCAGCATGTTATCAGAGTTCATGCGAAGGATTTCATTCTCCGATAATGCGCTCTTTATTAAAGCATGCAGATCAAGAAAAGTGGCATTTATATGATCCTCCCTTAGGATAGGAATGTATGCCTCCACCTCAGCCCTCTGCCTAATTATATGGTGCAACGGTGGCATACCTAAGATGGACTCGTATGCCGCTGTTGGGGTTATTCTTATTGATCCAGTAATTGTCCGACAAAAGACCCTTTGTAGGCTCTCCAGTTGTTTCCTGGAACTGAAAAATCTAATTCTTGGCACCCATATCAATGAGGCATAAGTTCAAATTGGTCTAATGATTTTTCTAAGTGAGCCTCTGCAAGCCCAAAAGGCTGCTTTGGCCTTTTTTACTACCGCATTAACATGTAGTTTCCAGGATAGTCTAGGGTCAAAGATGAATTCTAAATAAAAAGTGTGGTAGTTTTGCTGACACTGGTTTTACTCGTTTTTATGGCTCCTAAATACTTAGCTGATGTAGAGAAGTCGACTTTCTTGCCACAGAAATTTGGGTTCACGATATCAGGTAGTTTTCTGCGTCTTGTAAAAACCAAAAATTAGATTTATCTGGGTTAACAGATAGGCCAGGTTCGTTGCACTAATATTCAACAATGTTGAAAGCATTTTGCATGAGTTCTACTTGTGTTTTGTCATGTTTTCCTGTTACCAATATAACAAGGTCATCTACATACCCTTGTGTATAAAAACCTGGTTCATTCAACCTACGAATGAAATCATCAATAGCAAGTGCCCACAGGGTGGACTGGACAATCCTGCCACATAGGATAGAGTGCATTAACCTATTAACAGTGGTATTTACAGTATGTTCCTCAGCAGAATTGAATATAGATTCCGTAGGGGTGTTACTAAAGGCATCCTATCCTCTATGTCCAAAAACGTTGCTATCGCTACATCCCGGTTCGCCCTGCTTCTTGAATGCGGAAGGTAAATGCATGAAGTGTGTCAAAAGTAGATTTGCGCTGGGAATATACCGTCTTCTTCAGCGGCCTTGAATGGGGCGAAACGCCGGACGACCCATCTCATTTTTGAGTGTGTTGAAATCCGGCTTACCATCCTCCAGTCATTTCTGTCACGTGTTGGTAAAATCAATGCCCTCAGTTGAAATGTAGAGATTTTCTTTAAAGCTCTCTCGAGTTTTGCAGTATCAGGTACGTTTTGAATGTCCTGACAATGCCTTATACAAATCCCAGTTTTGACTTTTCCAGGCTCTAATAAATAGTCTCCTAGTTTCCTTTTTCAAGGCCTTAGGTCTATAATTGCATAAAGGAGCATCCTTGTCTGGCTTTCTAATACGAAGAGGATCTCATGCAAACCAGATAATTTTTTAGAAATCCGTTTCAAGGCAATAAATGCCTATATGGCGGAAACCGGCCCATCAGGGAGGATCAGATTCGAGGGTACAGTACAATAGGTTACATTAGATAACCTGAGTGCTATGGGACTTAGATGACCTTGCGCATTTCCAATAATAATAAGAAAATAGTGACAGTTGTTGGTTTTTATAAACATATCTTTGGTCCAATACATGAACGGTATGTAATTTTTTCCGCAGTCAATTTGTTTTCACCACAATGTGCCGTGAAATTTTAGAGAATTTTTAAGCCAATAAAATGTGTTTTTGAGGAAGGTCTGAATTAACGAATTTAAAAATGTTCGGTATTGTCATCATTACAAAGCTTCTTATGAGAAATCAAAAATGTACAAACGTGTACGTGTGAAAATCTCTCTAGCTCCGCTGGGAGAGATTTTTTTCACAACTTAAAAAAATTAGTAATCAATGTTTACAAAATATTTATTATTATCGACCATGTAGACAAAAATATTAAACATATATACTTCACCGGTCAAAAACTAAACCATCAAATAATAAAAACGCCCATGTTTGAAATCTTGCAAGTACATTCAATGACGTCGACATTCAAGTTGTAGAAGTTGTAAAGAAAATTTTCTCGTCTATCCGTAGCTTAGTTGGTTGGAGCATCAGACCGGAGATATGAAAGATCTGGCGTTTAAATCCCAGCGGAGCTAGGAAGATTTTTTTCACTACATTAAAAATTAATAATCAATATTCACAAAATATTGATTATCGACCATGTAGACAAAAAACTATTAAACATATATACTTCACTGGTCAAAAACTATAACATCAAATAATAAAAACTCTCATGTTAGAAATCTTGCAAGTTCATTGAATGACGTCGACATTTAACTTGTAGAAGTTGTGAAGAAAATTTTCTCGTCTCTCCGTAACTTAATTGGTTAGAGCATCAGACCGGAAATCTCAAAGATCTGGCGTTCGAATCCCAGCGGAGCTAGAGAGATTTGTTTCACAACTTTAAAAATTGATGATCAATATTCACAAAACATTGATTATCGACCATGTAGACAAAAGACTATTAAACATATATACTTAACTGGTCAAAAACTATATCACCAAATAATGAAAATAATAATATTAAATAGTTTCTTGCATATAACCCAGAAGATACTTGGCTGTTTTACATAACCGATCACTTATCATAACCTAAGCACTTTTAAACTATTATTTTCATCGGGCTTGCCCCCCTGATGAGGCCCTAATTATTTAAGATATTTAATATACTTTGGACTTCAATTTCGTTCAATGATTATAATGTAATAATGCGATATTGCTTTATCTGTCAAAATAACAAATTTTCATATTGTAAGTATTGCCATTGATGTTGAAAACTTTATATTTCTGCCAGCGAATCTTCCATTCTTTCGTTGTCAAAACTGTTTTCTGCGTAATTTTTCTTTTACAACTTCAATTTTCAAGCTTTCAGTGAGTAACACTATCTCTTTAATAGAATAGATTCATTTAATGCAAAGTAGATTGGAAATTTTTTAATAATAGTGATGTTATGAGCAAAGTCACCTTTATCCCCACCGGTTGGCGCTGCCCCTCCTTACCCTACCTCATTTTACTTAAATCATCTATGTTTTTGTTAGACAATTTATTTCAATTTGCAGTAATAACCAATAAGAGCGCGCCGTATTAGCCAACCAGGTTATGCGCGCTATATTACCCGCTCCTCGCCTAACTCCAAATATAACTTTCTTTATTTTACGAAGATTCTAAAGAAATTCTAAGATTTTATTCTGTTGTATGAATCTCTTTGTTCATTAGAACAAAAATTGCCATTATGCAAATGAAATAATACTCATATGGTGTTTTAACGAATGAACCAACATGCGTTTCCGGAGTTCTTGTTACAGCTTGTGTTATTTGCCAAGTTGCCAAATGTTGATCGAAGAACTCAAGCTGTCCTACACACAGGTAGAACTCGATGACAATGAGTTTGCTTGCATCGAGGATGTGGTCACCATTGTTCGACTTCCAATTGGTTTCGTTGCACATCTGTCTTTCCCAAGACAGTTTTCGTTCGTAAATTTGAAAATGAATCTCCTTGAAACGAGGCTACATCAGATCATATAGATTATACAATATAGGTTGAACAGAAATCTTTTCCTATTAAGGCCTTCATTTCTCAAATAATTCAAATTAATATAAAATATAATTACATATATTATTTTACATTTACATGCTCTATTCAAACTTAAACCTTTACTTTTGAATTTATTTCAAATTCAGTATCACTTAATTCAAATAATCATTCGTTATCACTTTTTAATCTAATTTCGAATATTTATTACAGAGAAAAGGGGGTTTCTTTTATTATCAAAAGCTTCTTATATCATAAGGTTATCTCGTGAATATTTAATATTTAGCAAGTTTTATGTTCATATTTGTGTTAAAATTTTTTTTAGCCATTTTTGAAAAATCTGTTGGACACTTCAGCACTTTCGACTGATACAAGTACATCAGAAAAAAATTCAAGAAGGTGAAGAATTGGAAAATGGATTCTAATAGTTAGAAGAAAGTTTCTAATATATTTGTATGCGTTGAAAGCTCTCATATGTACAAAATATTGTTTAATGCCAGCTAAAAAAAGATTATAGTGGAAAAAACACAAATTAACCAATTTATTCATATTATTCGCTGGGGGATTGTATCGACCCTCAATAATCAATTTTGTACAGTAAGTACAGTAAGATTTCAACGTCTACATAATACTCAATTCTCAAAATGATGTGAACATTGAGAAGTATTGTAGACCTAATAAAATTCACTTATGGGGGCCACTATTGTGTGACGAAACGTTTGAAGCAATTTAATTGTTTTCAATCCACCGGGCCCTAAAGCCATCAACATTTTCCACAAAAAAATGATTGTTCACGAAAATAACAAAATTATGAAGATAACAATTTTTTTACTACGCAATTTGCTCACATGTAAAAGCAAGCCATATAACAATAAACTCTGAATTAAGTATCCTTTATTACAGAGTGCTAATATGCACTAGCTTTTTGCATATTATTTTCGATTTGCAAAATTGTGTTTCCACAACCATAACTACTATACAGAATCAAAATTCCTATTTATCTATCGCACGCTTCACCGCCTCCCCTATTACTCTCTTTTCCCATTTTTATCCTTTTTCCACTTAAATGCTAACCGCAATAATAGAACCCAACAAGAACATTAAACTTTTTTCGGTTCAAAGTTCATTCTTTTTAGATGAACAGTTCAGTATCATATATATTTGGTTGAGATTTAATCTTTTTTGGTTAGGAATGTTATTATTTGGGTGAAAATTGAATTATTTTGCTGAAAATTAACTTTGTTGTTCAAGTCATCATTTCGGGTTGGAAATTCAACCTTTTTGTAGATAATTCATCTTTTTGGGTTGAAACTTCAATAATTGAGTAGAAAATTAAATACTTTATTCAAAATCAAATAATTTGTTTGCAAATTTGTTTTTTTATATGAAAATTAACTTTTTTGTTGACAATTTATATTTTTGGGTCCAAAATTAGTATTTTTTGCTTCAAAACTTAACAATTTGATAGAAAATTCAACTATATGGTTGAAATTGATCTTTTTCGTCGAAAATTCATATTTTTCATTTGAAAATTCAACTATTTTGTAGAAAGTTTATCTTTTCGGTTCAGTCCAATGGTTTGTGATTTAAAATTAAAATCTTTTTGAAGCGAAACTTCTAATGGCGCACCGCGATGAAAAAATACTTTCAGATGGAGACAGGCGCGGATCTACAATGATGGCGAAATGGCGACACCCCCCCCCCCCCTAATTTTCTGACTTACCTTCACTTTTTTTTTTTTCACTGAAAAAAGGGGAATATTTTAAAGATTGCAAAATATCGAAAATGATATTAAATTTGTAAAATAGTATATGTATACAGCATGTGTATACAATTTTCTGATGCTGCCCGACCCCCCCCCCCCACCCCGGACACTTCTCTGCATCCG